>CAMFZC010000513.1:0-164024 GCA_946000675.1 Vitis riparia x Vitis rupestris | reverse complement strand
GGGTAGAATCGGTGTGAATACCCGAAAATGGTAGAATCCGGGCCAATATCGGGAAAAGTTAGAATCCGTGCGAGTATCGAAAAACTGTCCGGAACATACCCTGAAAAGGGTAGAATCGGTGTGAATACCCGAAAATGGTAGAATCTGGGCCAGTACCGGGAAAAGTTAGAATCCGTGCGAGTACCGATAAACTGTCCGAACCTGACCGTGAAAAGGGTAGAATCGGTGTGAATACCCGAAAATGGTAGAATCCGGGCCAGTATCGGGAAAAGTTAGAATCCGTGCGAGTATCGAAAAACTGTCCGGACCATACCCTGAAAAGGGTAGAATCGGTGTGAATACCCGAAAATGGTAGAATCTGGGCCAGTACCGGGAAAAGTTAGAATCTGTGCGAGTACCGATAAACTGTCCGAACCTGACAATGTAAAGGGTAGAATCGGTGTGAATACCCGAAAATGGTAGAATCCGGGCCAGTACCGGGAAAAGGTAGAATCCGTGCGAGTATCGAAAAACTGTCCGGACCATACCCTGAAAAGGGTAGAATCGGTGTGAATACCCGAAAATGGTAGAATTCGGGCCAGTACCGGGAAAAGTTAGAATCCGTGCGAGTACCGATAAACTGTCCGAACCTGACCGTGAAAAGGGTAGAATCGGTGTGAATACCCGAAAATGGTAGAATCCGGGCCAGTATCGGGAAAAGTTAGAATCCGTGCGAGTATCGAAAAACTGTCCGGACCATACCTTGAAAAGGGTAGAATCGGTGTGAATACCCGAAAATGGTAGAATCTGGGCCAGTACCGGGAAAAGTTAGAATCCGTGCGAGTACCGATAAACTGTCCGAATCTGACCGTGAAAAGGGTAGAATCGGTGTGAATACCCGAAAATGGTAGAATCCGGGCCAATATCGGGAAAAGTTAGAATCCGTGCGAGTATCGAAAAACTGTCCGGAACATACCCTAAAAAGGGTAGAATCGGTGTGAATACCCGAAAATGGTAGAATCTGGGCCAGTACCGGGAAAAGTTAGAATCCGTGCGAGTACCGATAAACTGTCCGAACCTGACCGTGAAAAGGGTAGAATCGGTGTGAATACCCGAAAATGGTAGAATCCGGGCCAGTATCGGGAAAAGTTAGAATCCGTGCGAGTATCGAAAAACTGTCCGGACCATACCCTGAAAAGGGTAGAATCGGTGTGAATACCCGAAAATGGTAGAATCTGGGCCAGTACCGGGAAAAGGTAGAATCCGTGCGAGTATCGAAAAACTATCCGGACCATACCCTGAAAAGGGTAGAATCGGTGTGAATACCCGAAAATGGTAGAATCCGGGCCAGTACCGGGAAAAGTTAGAATCCGTGCGAGTACCGATAAACTGTCCGAACTAGACCGTGGAAAGGGTAGAATCGGTGTGAATACCCGAAAATGGTAGTATCCGGGCCAGTATCGGGAAAAGTTAGAATCCGTGCGAGTATCGAAAAACTGTCCGGACCATACCCTGAAAAGGGTAGAATCGGTGTGAATACCCGAAAATGGTAGAATCTGGGCCAGTACCGGGAAAAGTTAGAATCCTTGCGAGTACCGATAAACTGTCCGAACCTGACCGTGTAAAGGGTAGAATCGGTGTGAATACCCGAAAATGATAGAATCCGGGCCAGTACCGGGAAAAGGTAGAATCCGTGCGAGCATCGAAAAACTGTCCGGACCATACCCTGAAAAGGGTAGAATCGGTGTGAATACCCGAAAATGGTAGAATCCGGGCCAGTACCGGGAAAAGTTAGAATCCGTGCGAGTACCGATAAACTGTCCGAACCAGACCGTGGAAAGAGTAGAATCGGTGTGAATACCCGAAAATGGTAGAATCCGGGTTAGTACCGGGAAAAGGTAGAATCCGTGCGAGTATCAAAAAACTGTCCGAACCATACCCTGAAAAGGGTAGAATCGGTGTCAATACCCGAAAACGGTAGAATCCGGGCCAGTACCGGGAAAAGGTAGAATCCGTGCGAGTACCGAAAAACTGGCCGGACCATACCCTGAAAAGGGTAGAATCGGTGTTAATACCTGACAGCGGTAGAATCCGGGTCAGTACCGGGAAAAGTTAGAATCCTGGGCAGTACCGGGAAAAGGTAGAATCCGTGCGAGTACCGATAAACTGTCCGAACCTGACCGTGAAAAGGGTAGAATCGGTGTGAATACCCGAAAATGGTAGAATCCGGGCCAGTATCGGGAAAAGTTAGAATCCGTGCGAGTATCGAAAAACTGTCCGGACCATACCCTGAAAAGGGTAGAATCAGTGTGAATACCCGAAAATGGTAGAATCCGGGCCAGTACCGGGAAAAGTTAGAATCCGTGCGAGTACCGATAAACTGTCCGAACCTGACCGTGAAAAGGGTAGAATCGGTGTGAATACCCGAAAATGGTAGTATCCGGGCCAGTATCGGGAAAAGTTAGAATCCGTGCGAGTATCGAAAAACTGTCCGGACCATACCCTGAAAAGGGTAGAATCGGTGTGAATATCCGAAAATGGTAGAATCTGGGCCAGTACCGGGAAAAGTTAGAATCCGTGCGAGTACCGATAAACTGTCCGAACCTGACCGTGTAAAGGGTAGAATCGGTGTGAATACCCGAAAATGGTAGAATCCGGGCCAGTACCGGGAAAAGGTAGAATCCGTGCGAGTATCGAAAAACTGTCCGGACCATACCCTGAAAAGGGTAGAATCGGTGTGAATACCCGAAAATGGTAGAATCCGGGCCAGTACCGGGAAAAGTTAGAATTCGTGCGAGTATCGAAAAACTGTCCGGACCATACCCTGAAAAGGGTAGAATCGGTGTGAATACCCGAAAATGGTAGAATCTGGGCCAGTACCGGGGAAAAGTTAGAATCCGTGCGAGTACCGATAAACTGTCCGAACCTGACCGTGTAAAGGATAGAATCGGTGTGAATACCCGAATATGGTAGAATCCGGGCCAGTACCGGGAAAAGGTAGAATCCGTGCGAGTATCGAAAAACTCTCCGGACCATACCCTGAAAAGGGTAGAATCGGTGTGAATACCCGAAAATGGTAGAATCCGGGCCAGTACCGGGAAAAGTTAGAATCCGTGCGAGTACCGATAAACTGTCCGAACCAGACCGTGGAAAGAGTAGAATCGGTGTGAATACCCGAAAATGGTAGAATCCGGGCCAGTACCGGGAAAAGTTAGAATCTGTGCGAGTACCGATAAACTGTCCGAACCATACCCTGAAAAGGGTAGAATCAGTGTGAATACCCGAAAAGGGTAGAATCCGGGTTAGTACCGGGAAAAGGTAGAATCCGTGCGAGTATCAAAAAACTGTCCGAACCATACCCTGAAAAGGGTAGAATCGGTGTCAATACCCGAAAACGGTAGAATCCGGGCTAGTACCGGGAAAAGCTAGAATCCGTGCGAGTACCGAAAAACTGGCCGGACCATACCCTGAAAAGGGTAGAATCGGTGTGAATTCCCGAAAAGGGTAGAATCCGGGTCAGTACCGGGAAAAGTTAAAATCCTGGGCAGTACCGGGAAAGGGTAGAATCCGTGCGAGTACCGATAAACTGTCCGAACCTGACCGTGAAAAGGGTAGAATCGGTGTGAATACCCGAAAATGGTAGAATCCGGGCCAGTATCGGGAAAAGTTAGAATCCGTGCGAGTATCAAAAAACTGTCCGAACCATACCCTGAAAAGGGTAGAATCGGTGTCAATACCCGAAAACGGTAGAATCCGGGCCAGTACCGGGAAAAGGTAGAATCCGTGCGAGTACCGAAAAACTGGTCGGACCATACCCTGAAAAGGGAAGAATCGGTGTTAATACCCGACAGCGGTAGAATCCGGGTCAGTACCGGGAAAAGTTAGAATCCGTGCGAGTACCGATAAACTGTCCGAACCAGACCGTGGAAAGAGTAGAATCGGTGTGAATACCCGAAAATGGTAGAATCCGGGCCAGTACCGGGAAAAGTTAGAATCTGTGCGAGTACCGATAAACTGTCCGAACCATACCCTGAAAAGGGTAGAATCAGTGTGAATACCCGAAAAGGGTAGAATCCGGGTTAGTACCGGGAAAAGGTAGAATCCGTGCGAGTATCAAAAAACTGTCCGAACCATACCCTGAAAAGGGTAGAATCGGTGTCAATACCCGAAAACGGTAGAATCCGGGCCAGTACCGGGAAAAGCTAGAATCCGTGCGAGTACCGAAAAACTGGCCGGACCATACCCTGAAAAGGGTAGAATCGGTGTGAATACCCGAAAAGGGTAGAATCCGGGTCAGTACCGGGAAAAGTTAGAATCCTGGGCAGTACCGGGAAAAGGTAGAATCCGTGCGAGTACCGATAAACTGTCCGAACCTGACCGTGAAAAGGGTAGAATCGGTGTGAATACCCGAAAATGGTAGAATCCAGGCCAGTATCGGGAAAAGTTCGAATCCGTGCGAGTATCGAAAAACTGTCCGGACCATACCCTGAAAAGGGTAGAATCGGTGTGAATACCCGAAAATGGTAGAATCCGGGCCAGTACCGGGAAAACTTAGAATCCGTGCGAGTACCGATAAACTGTCCGAACCATACCCTGAAAAGGGTAGAATCAGTGTGAATACCCGAAAAGGGTAGAATCCGGGTTAGTACCGGGAAAAGGTAGAATCCTGGGCAGTACCGGGAAAAGGTAGAATCCGTGCGAGTAACGATAAACTGTCCGAACCTGACCGTGAAAAGGGTAGAATCGGTGTGAATACCCGAAAATGGTAGAATCCGGGCCAGTATCGGGAAAAGTTAGAATCCGTGCGAGTATCGAAAAACTGTCCAGACCATACCCTGAAAAGGGTAGAATCGGTGTGAATACCCGAAAATGGTAGAATCCGGGCCAGTACCGGGAAAAGTTAGAATCCGTGCGAGTACCGATAAACTGTCCGAACCTGACCGTGAAAAGGGTAGAATCGGTGTGAATACCCGAAAATGGTAGTATCCGGGCCAGTATCGGGAAAAGTTAGAATCCGTGCGAGTATCGAAAAACTGTCCGGACATTACCCTGAAAAGGGTAGAATCGGTGTGAATACCCGAAAATGGTAGAATCCGGGCCAGTACCGGGAAAAGTTAGAATCCGTGCGAGTACCGATAAACTGTCCGAACCAGACCGTGGAAAGAGTAGAATCGGTATGAATACCCGAAAATGGTAGAATCCGGTCCAGTACCGGGAAAAGTTAGAATCCGTGCGAGTACCGATAAACTGTCCGAACCATACCCTGAAAAGGGTAGAATCGGTGTGAATACCCGAAAAGGGTAGAATCCGGGTTAGTACCGGGGAAAAGGTAGAATCCGTGCGAGTATCAAAAAACTGTCCGAACCATACCCTGAAAAGGGTAGAATCGGTGTCAATACCCGAAAACGGTAGAATCCGGGCCAGTACGGGGAAAAGGTAGAATCCGTGCGAGTACCGAAAAAACTGGCCGGACCATACCCTGAAAAGGGAAGAATCGGTGTTAATACCCGACAGTGGTAGAATTCGGGTCAGTACCGGGAAAAGTTAGAATCCGTGGCAGTACCGGGAAAAGGTAGAATCCGTGCGAGTACCGATAAACTGTCCGAACCTGACCGTGAAAAGGGTAGAATCGGTGTGAATACCCGAAAATGGTAGAATCCGGGCCAGTACCGGGAAAAGTTAGAATCCGTGCGAGTACCGATAAACTGTCCGAACCATACCCTGAAAAGGGTAGAATCGGTGTGAATACCCGAAAAGGGTAGAATCCGGGTTGGTACCGGGAAAAGTTAGAATCCGTGCGAGTACCGATAAACTGTCCGAACCAGACCGTGGAAAGAGTAGAATCGGTGTGAATACCCGAAAATGGTAGAATCCGGGCCAGTACCGGGAAAAGTTAGAATCCGTGCGAGTACCGATAAACTGTCCGAGCCATACCCTGAAAAGGGTAGAATCGGTGTGAATACCCGAAAAGGGTAGAATCCGGGTTAGTACCGGGAAAAGGTAGAATCTGTGCGAGTATCAAAAAACTGTCCGAACCATACCCTGAAAAGGGTAGAATCGGTGTCAATACCCGAAAACGGTAGAATCCGGGCCAGTACCGGGAAAAGGTAGAATCCGTGCGAGTACCGAAAAACTGTCCGGACCATACCCTGAAAAGGGTAGAATCGGTGTGAATACCCGACAGCGGTAGAATCCGGGTCAGTACCGGGAAAAGTTAGAATCCTGGGCAGTACCGGGAAAAGGTAGAATCCGTGCGAGTACCGATAAACTGTCCGAACCAGACCGTGAAAAGGGTATAATCGGTGTGAATACCCGAAAATGGTAGAATCCGGGCCAGTACCGGGAAAAGTTAGAATCCGTGCGAGTACCGATAAACTGTCTGAACCATACCCTGAAAAGGGTAGAATCGGTGTGAATACCCGAAAATGGTAGAATCCGAGCCAGTACCGGGAAAAGGTAGAATCCGTGCGAGTATCGAAAAACTGTCCGGACCATACCCTGAAAAGGGTAGAATTGGTGTGAATACCCGAAAATGGTAGAATCTGGGCCAGTACCGGGAAAAGTTAGAATCCGTGCGAGTACCGATAAACTGTCCGAACCTGACCGTGTAAAGGGTAGAATCGGTGTGAATACCCGAAAATGGTAGAATCCGGGCCAGTACCGGGAAAAGGTAGAATCCGTGCGAGTATCGAAAAACTGTCCGGACCATACCCTGAAAAGGGTAGAATCGGTGTGAATACCCGAAAATGGTAGAATCCGGGCCAGTACCGGGTAAAGTTAGAATCCGTGCGAGTACCGATAAACTGTCCGAACCAGACCGTGGAAAGTGTAGAATCGGTGTGAATACCCGAAAATGGTAGAATCCGGGCCAGTACCGGGAAAAGTTAGAATCCGTGCGAGTACCGATAAACTGTCCGAACCATACCCTGAAAAGGGTAGAATCGGTGTGAATACCCGAAAAGGGTAGAATCCGGGTGGGTACCGGGAAAAGTTAGAATCCGTGCGAGTACCGATAAACTGTCCGAACCAGACCGTAGAAAGAGTAGAATCGGTGTGAATACCCGAAAATGGTAGAATCCGGGCCAGTACCGGGAAAAGTTAGAATCCGTGCGAGTACCGATAAACTGTCCGAACCATACCCTGAAAAGGGTAGAATCGGTGTGAATACCCGAAAAGGGTAGAATCCGGGTTAGTACCGGGAAAAGGTAGAATCCGTGCGAGTATCAAAAAACTGTCCGAACCATACCCTGAAAAGGGTAGAATCGGTGTCAATACCCGAAAACGGTAGAATCCGGGCCAGTACCGGGGAAAGGTAGAATCCGTGCAAGTACCGAAAAACTGTCCGGACCATACCCTGAAAAGGGTAGAATCGGTGTGAATACCCGACAGCGGTAGAATCCGGGTCAGTACCGGGAAAAGTTAGAATCCTGGGCAGTACCGGGAAAAGGTAGAATCCGTGCGAGTTCCGATAAACTGTCCGAACCTGACCATGAAAAGGGTAGAATCGGTGTGAATACCCGAAAAGGGTAGAATCCGGGCCAGTACCGGGAAAAGCTAGAATCCGTGCGAGTATCGAAAAACTGTCCGGACCACACCCTGAAAAGGGTAGAATCGGTGTGAATACCCGAAAATGGTAGAATCCGGGCCAGTACCGGGAAAAGCTAGAATCCGTGCGAGTATCGAAAAACTGTCCGGACCACACCCTGAAAAGGGTAGAATCGGTGTGAATACCCGAAAATGGTAGAATCCGGGCCAGTACCGGGAAAAGGTAGAATCCGTGCGAGTACCGAAAAACTGTCCGGACCATACCCTGAAAATGGTAGAATCGGTGTCAATACCCGACAGCGGTAGAATCCGGGTCAGTACCGGGAAAAGTTAGAATCCTGGGCAGTACCGGGAAAAGGTAGAATCCGTGCGAGTTCCGATAAACTGTCCGAACCAGACCGTGAAAAGGGTAGAATCGGTGTGAATACCCGAAAATGGTAGAATCCGGATCAGTACCGGGAAAAGTTAGAATCCGTGCGAGTACCGATAAACTGTCCGAACCAGACCGTGGAAAGAGTAGAATCGGTGAGAATACCCGAAAATGGTAGAATCCGGGCCAGTACCGGGAAAAGCTAGAATCCGTGCGAGTATCGAAAAACTGTCCGGACCACACCCTGAAAAGGGTAGAATCGGTGTGAATACCCGAAAATGGTAGAATCCGGGCCATTACCGGGAAAAGGTAGAATCCGTGCGAGTACCGAAAAACTGTCCGGACCATACCCTGAAAATGGTAGAATCGGTGTCAATACCCGACAGCGGTAGAATCCGGGTCAGTACCGGGAAAAGTTAGAATCCTGGGCAGTACCGGGAAAAGGTAGAATCCGTGCGAGTTCCGATAAACTGTCCGAACCAGACCGTGAAAAGGGTAGAATCGGTGTGAATACCCGAAAATGGTAGAATCCGGATCAGTACCGGGAAAAGTTAGAATCCGTGCGAGTACCGATAAACTGTCCGAACCAGACCGTGGAAAGAGTAGAATCGGTGTGAATACCCGAAAATGGTAGAATCCGGGCCAGTACCGGGAAAAGTTAGAATCCGTGCGAGTACCGATAAACTGTCCGAACCATACCCTGAAAAGGGTAGAATCGGTGTGAATACCCGAAAAGGGTAGAATCCGGGTTAGTACCGGGAAAAGGTAGAATCCGTGCGAGTATCAAAAAACTGTCCGAACCATACCCTGAAAAGGGTAGAATCGGTGTCAATACCCGAAAACGGTAGAATCCGGGCCAATACCGGGAAAAGGTAGAATCCGTGCGAGTACCGAAAAACTGGCCGGACCATACCCTGAAAAGGGTAGAATCGGTGTTAATACCCGACAGCGGTAGAATCCGGGTCAGTACCGGGAAAAGTTAGAATCCTGGGCAGTACCGGGAAAAGGTAGAATCCGTGCGAGTACCGATAAACTGTCCGAACCTGACCGTGAAAAGGGTAGAATCGGTGTGAATACCCGAAAATGGTAGAATCCGGGCCAGTATCGGGAAAAGTTAGAATCCGTGCGAGTATCGAAAAACTGTCCGGACCATACCGTGAAAAGGGTAGAGTCGGTGTGAATACCCGAAAATGGTAGAATCCGGGCCAGTACCGGGAAAATGTAGATTCCGTGCGAGTACCGATAAACAGTCCGAACTAGACCGTGAAAAGGGTAGAATCGGTGTGAATACCCGAAAAAGGTAGAATCCGGGCCAGTACCGGGAAAAGCTAGAATCCGTGCGAGTATCGAAAAACTGTCCGGACCACACCCTGAAAAGGGTAGAATCGGTGTGAATACCCGAAAATGGTAGAATCCGGGCCAGTACCGGGAAAAGGTAGAATCCGTGCGAGTATCGAAAAACTGTCCGGACCATACCCTGAAAAGGGTAGAATCGGTGTGAATACCCGAAAATGGTAGAATCCGGGCCAGTACCGGGAAAAGTTAGAATCCGTGCGAGTACCGATAAACTGTCCGAACCAGACCGTGGAAAGAGTAGAATCGGTGTGAATACCCGAAAATGGTAGAATCCGGGCCAGTACCGGGAAAAGTTAGAATCCGTGCGAGTACCGATAAACTGTCCGAACCATACCCTGAAAAGGGTAGAATCGGTGTGAATACCCGAAAATGGTAGAATCCGGGTTAGTACCGGGAAAAGGTAGAATCCGTGCGAGTATCAAAAAACTGTCCGAACCATACCCTGAAAAGGGTAGAATCGGTGTCAATACCCGAAAACGGTAGAATCCGGGCCAATACCGGGAAAAGGTAGAATCCGTGCGAGTACCGAAAAACTGGCCGGACCATACCCTGAAAAGGGTAGAATCGGTGTTAATACCCGACAGCGGTAGAATCCGGGTCAGTACCGGGAAAAGTTAGAATCCTGGGCAGTACCGGGAAAAGGTAGAATCCGTGCGAGTACCGATAAACTGTCCGAACCTGACCGTGAAAAGGGTAGAATCGGTGTGAATACCCGAAAATGGTAGAATCCGGGCCAGTATCGGGAAAAGTTAGAATCCGTGCGAGTATCGAAAAACTGTCCGGACCATACCGTGAAAAGGGTAGAGTCGGTGTGAATACCCGAAAATGGTAGAATCCGGGCCAGTACCGGGAAAATGTAGATTCCGTGCGAGTACCGATAAACAGTCCGAACTAGACCGTGAAAAGGGTAGAATCGGTGTGAATACCCGAAAAAGGTAGAATCCGGGCCAGTACCGGGAAAAGGTAGAATCCGTGCGAGTATCGAAAAACTGTCCGGACCATACCCTGAAAAGGGTAGAATCGGTGTGAATACCCGAAAATGGTAGAATCCGGGCCAGTACCGGGAAAAGTTAGAATCCGTGCGAGTACCGATAAACTGTCCGAACCTGACCGTGAAAAGGGTAGAATCGGTGTGAATACCCGAAAATGGTAGAATCCGGGCCAGTACCGGGAAAAGTTAGAATCCGTGCGAGTACCGATAAACTGTCCGAACCTGACCGTGAAAAGGGTAGAATCGGTGTGAATACCCGAAAATGGTAGAATCCGGGCCAGTACCGGGAAAAGCTAGAATCCGTGCGAGTACCGAAAAACTGTCCGGACCATACCCTGAAAAGGGTAGAATCGGTGTCAATACCCGACAGCGGTAGAATCCGGGTCAGTACGGGGAAAAGTTAGAATCCTGGGCAGTACCGGGAAAAGGTAGAATCCGTGCGAGTTCCGATAAACTGTCCGAACCTGACCGTGAAAAGGGTAGAATCGGTGTGAATACCCGAAAAGGGTAGAATCCGGGCCAGTACCGGGAAAAGCTAGAATCCGTGCGAGTATCGAAAAACTGTCCGGACCACACCCTGAAAAGGGTAGAATCGGTGTGAATACCCGAAAATGGTAGAATCCGGGCCAGTACCGGGAGAAGGTAGAATCCGTGCGAGTACCGAAAAACTGTCCGGACCATACCCTGAAAATGGTAGAATCGGTGTCAATACCCGACAACGGTAGAATCCGGCTCAGTACCGGGAAAAGTTAGAATCCTGGGCAGTATCGGGAAAAGGTAGAATCCGTGCGAGTACCGATAAACTATCCGAACCATACGGTGAAAAGGGTAGAATCGGTGTCAATACCCGAAAACGGTAGAATCCGGGCCAGTACCGGGAAAAGGTAGAATCCGTGCGAGTATCGAAAAACTGTCCGGACCACACCCTGAAAAGGGTAGAATCGGTGTGAATACCCGAAAATGGTAGAATCCGGGCCAGTACCGGGAAAAGGTAGAATCCGTGCGAGTACCGAAAAACTGTCCGGACCATACCCCGAAAAGGGTAGAATCGGTGTCAATACCCGACAGCGGTAGAATCCGGGCCAGTACCGGGAAAAGTTAGAATCCTGGGCAGTACCGGGAAAAGGTAGAATACGTGCGAGTACCGATAAACTGTCCGAAGCATACGGTGAAAAGGGTAGAATCGGTGTCAATACCCGAAAACGGTAGAATCCGGGCCAGTACCGGGAAAAGCTAGAATCCGTGCGAGTACCGAAAAACTGTCCGGACCATACCCTGAAAAGGGTAGAATCGGTGTCAATACCCGACAGCGGTAGAATCCGGGTCAGTACGGGGAAAAGTTAGAATCCTGGGCAGTACCGGGAAAAGGTAGAATCCGTGCGAGTTCCGATAAACTGTCCGAACCTGACCGTGAAAAGGGTAGAATCGGTGTGAATACCCGAAAAGGGTAGAATCCGGGCCAGTACCGGGAAAAGCTAGAATCCGTGCGAGTATCGAAAAACTGTCCGGACCACACCCTGAAAAGGGTAGAATCGGTGTGAATACCCGAAAATGGTAGAATCCGGGCCAGTACCGGGAAAAGCTAGAATCCGTGCGAGTATCGAAAAACTGTCCGGACCACACCCTGAAAAGGGTAGATTCGGTGTGAATACCCGAAAATGGTAGAATCCGGGCCAGTACCGGGAAAAGGTAGAATCCGTGCGAGTACCGAAAAACTGTCCGGACCATACCCTGAAAATGGTAGAATCGGTGTCAATACCCGACAGCGGTAGAATCCGGGTCAGTACCGGGAAAAGTTAGAATCCTGGGCAGTATCGGGAAAAGGTAGAATCCGTGCGAGTACCGATAAACTGTCCGAACCATACGGTGAAAAGGGTAGAATCGGTGTCAATACCCGAAAACGGTAGAATCCGGGCCAGTACCGGGAAAAGGTAGAATCCGTGCGAGTACCGAAAAACTGTCCGGACCATACCCTGAAAAGTGTAGAATCGGTGTCAATACCCGACAGCGGTAGAATCCGGGTCAGTACCGGGAAAAGTTAGAATCCTGGGCAGTACCGGGAAAAGGTAGAATCCGTGCGAGTTCCGATAAACTGTCCGAACCAGACCGTGAAAAGGGTAGAATCGGTGTGAATACCCGAAAATGGTAGAATCCGGGCCAGTACCGGGAAAACTTAGAGTCCGTGAGAGTACCGATAAACTGTCCGAACCTGACCGTGAAAAGGGTAGAATCGGTGTGAATACCCGAAAATGGTAGAATCCGGGCCAGTACCGGGAAAAGGTAGAATCCGTGCGAGTACCGAAAAACTGTCCGGACCATACCCTGAAAATGGTAGAATCGGTCTCAATACCCGACAACGGTAGAATCCGGCTCAGTACCGGGAAAAGTTAGAATCCTGGGCAGTATCGGGAAAAGGTAGAATCCGTGCGAGTACCGATAAACTGTCCGAACCATACGGTGAAAAGGGTAGAATCGGTGTCAATACCCGAAAACGGTAGAATCCGGGCCAGTACCGGGAAATGGTAGAATCCGTGCGAGTACCGAAAAACTGTCCGGACCATACCCTGAAAAGGGTAGAATCGGTGTCAATACCCGACAGCGGTAGAATCCGGGTCAGTACCGGGAAAAGTTAGAATCCTGGGCAGTACCGGGAAAAGGTAGAATCCGTGCGAGTACCGATAAACTGTCCGAACCATACGGTGAAAAGGGTAGAATCGGTGTCAATACCCGAAAACGGTAGAATCCGGGCCAGTACCGGGAAAAGGTAGAATCCGTGCGAGTACCGAAAAACTGTCCGGACCATACCCTGAAAATGGTAGAATCGGTGTCAATACCCGACAGCGGTAGAATCCGGGTCAGTACCGGGAAAAGTTAGAATCCTGGGCAGTACCGGGAAAAGGTAGAATCCGTGCGGGTTCCGATAAACTGTCCGAAGCAGACCGTGAAAAGGGTAGAATCGGTGTGAATACCCGAAAATGGTAGAATCCGGGCCAGTACCGGGAAAACTTAGAGTCCGTGCGAGTACCGATAAACTGTCCGAACCTGACCGTGAAAAGGGTAGAATCGGTGTGAATACCCGAAAATGGTTGAATCCGGGCCAGTATCGGGAAAAGGTAGAATCCGTGCCAGTATCGAAAAACTGTCCGGACCATACCCTGAAAAGGGTAGAATCGGTGTGAATACCCGAAAATGGTAGAATCTGGGCCAGTACCGGGAAAAGTTAGAATCCGTGCGAGTACCGATAAACTGTCCGAACCTGACCGTGAAAAGGGTAGAATCGGTGTGAATACCCGAAAATGGTAGAATCCGGGCCAGTACCGGGAAAAGGTAGAATCCGTGCGAGTATCGAAAAACTGTCCGGACCCTACCCTGAAAATGGTAGAATCGGTGTCAATACCCGACAGCGGTAGAATCCGGGTCAGTACCGGGAAAAGTTAGAATCCTGGGCAGTATCGGGAAAAGGTAGAATCCGTGCGAGTACCGATAAACTGTCCGAACCATACGGTGAAAAGGGTAGAATCGGTGTCAATACCCGAAAACGGTAGAATCCGGGCCAGTACCGGGAAAAGGTAGAATCCGTGCGAGTACCGAAAAACTGTCCGGACCATACCCTGAAAAGTGTAGAATCGGTGTCAATACCCGACAGCGGTAGAATCCGGGTCAGTACCGGGAAAAGTTAGAATCCTGGGCAGTACCGGGAAAAGGTAGAATCCGTGCGAGTTCCGATAAACTGTCCGAACCAGACCGTGAAAAGGGTAGAATCGGTGTGAATACCCGAAAATGGTAGAATCCGGGCCAGTACCGGGAAAACTTAGAGTCCGTGCGAGTACCGATAAACTGTCCGAACCTGACCGTGAAAAGGGTAGAATCGGTGTGAATACCCGAAAATGGTAGAATCCGGGCCAGTACCGGGAAAAGGTAGAATCCGTGCGAGTATCGAAAAACTGTCCGAACCACACCCTGAAAAGGGTAGAATCGGTGTGAATACCCGAAAATGGTAGAATCCGGGCCAGTACCAGGAAAAGGTAGAATCCGTGCGAGTACCGAAAAACTGTCCGGACCATACCCTGAAAAGGGTAGAATCGGTGTCAATACCCGACAGCGGTAGAATCCGGGTCAGTACCGGGAAAAGTTAGAATCCTGGGCAGTACCGGGAAAAGGTAGAATACGTGCGAGTACCGATAAACTGTCCGAACCATACGGTGAAAAGGGTAGAATCGGTGTCAATACCCGAAAACGGTAGAATCCGGGCCAGTACCGGGAAAAGGTAGAATCCGTGCGAGTGCCGAAAAACTGTTCGGACCATACCCTGAAAATGGTAGAATCGGTGTCAATACCCGACAGCGGTAGAATCCGGGTCAGTACCGGGAAAAGTTAGAATCCTGGGCAGTACCGGGAAAAGGCAGAATCCGTGCGGGTTCCGATAAACTGTCCGAAGCAGACCGTGAAAAGGGTAGAATCGGTGTGAATACCCGAAAATGGTAGAATCCGGGCCAGTACCGGGAAAAGTTAGAGTCCGTGCGAGTACCGATAAACTGTCCGAACCTGACCGTGAAAAGGGTAGAATCGGTGTGAATACCCGAAAATGGTTGAATCCGGGCCAGTATCGGGAAAAGGTAGAATCCGTGCGAGTATCGAAAAACTGTCCGGACCATACCCTGAAAAGGGTAGAATCGGTGTGAATACCCGAAAATGGTAGAATCTGGGCCAGTACCGGGAAAAGTTAGAATCCGTGCGAGTACCGATAAACTGTCCGAACCTGACCGTGAAAAGGGAAGAATCGGTGTGAATACCCGAAAATGGTAGAATCCGGGCCAGTACCGGGAAAAGGTAGAATCCGTGCGAGTATCGAAAAACTGTCCGGACCATACCCTGAAAAGGGTAGAATCGGTGTGAATACCCGAAAATGGTAGAATCCGGGCCAGTACCGGGAAAAGGTAAAATCCGTGCGAGTACCGAAAAACTGTCCGGACCATACCCTGAAAAGGGTAGAATCGGTGTCAATACCCGACAGCGTTAGAATCCGGGTCAGTACCGGGAAAAGTTAGAATCCTGGGCAGTACCGGGAAAAGGTAGAATCCGTGCGAGTACCGATAAACTGTCCGAACGATACGGTGAAAAGGGTAGAATCGGTGTCAATACCCGAAAACGGTAGAATCCGGGCCAGTACCGGGAAATGGTAGAATCCGTGCGAGTACCGAAAAACTGTCCGGACCATACCCTGAAAAGGGTAGAATCGGTGTCAATACCCGACAGCGGTAGAATCCGGGTCAGTACCGGGAAAAGTTAGAATCCTGGGCAGTATCGGGAAAAGGTAGAATCCGTGCGAGTACCGATAAACTGTCCGAACCATACGGTGAAAAGGGTAGAATCGGTGTCAATACCCGAAAACGGTAGAATCCGGGCCAGTACCGGGAAAAGGTAGAATCCGTGCGAGTACCGAAAAACTGTCCGGACCATACCCTGAAAAGGGTAGAATCGGTGTCAATACCCGACAGCGGTAGAATCCGGGTCAGTACCGGGAAAAGTTAGAATCCTGGGCAGTACCGGGAAAAGGTAGAATCCGTGCGAGTTCCGATAAACTGTCCGAACCAGACCGTGAAAAGGGTAGAATCGGTGTGAATACCCGAAAATGGTAGAATCCGGGCCAGTACCGGGAAAAGTTAGAGTCCGTGCGAGTACCGATAAACTGTCCGAACCTGACCGTGAAAAGGGTAGAATCGGTGTGAATACCCGAAAATGGTAGAATCCGGGCCAGTACCGGGAAAAGTTAGAGTCCGTGCGAGTACCGATAAACTGTCCGAACCTGACCGTGAAAAGGGTAGAATCGGTGTGAATACCCGAAAATGGTTGAATCCGGGCCAGTATCGGGAAAAGGTAGAATCCGTGCGAGTATCGAAAAACTGTCCGGACCATGCCCTGAAAAGGGTAGAATCGGTGTGAATACCCGAAAATGGTAGAATCTGGGCCAGTACCGGGAAAAGTTAGAATCCGTGCGAGTACCGATAAACTGTCCGAACCTGACCGTGAAAAGGGTAGAATCGGTGTGAATACCCGAAAATGGTTGAATCCGGGCCAGTACCGGGAAAAGTTAGAATCCGTGCGAGTACCGATAAACTGTCCGAACCATACCCTGAAAAGGGTAGAATCGGTGTGAATACCCGAAAATGGTAGAATCCGGGCCAGTACCCAGAAAAGGTAGAATCCGTGCGACTATCAAAAAACTGTACGAACCATACCGTGAAAGGGGTAGAATCGGTGTCAATACCCGAAAACGGTAGAATCCGGGCCAGTACCGGGAAAAGGTAGAATCCGTGCGAGTATCAAAAAACAGTCCGAACCATACCCTGAAAAGGGTCGAATCGGTGTCAATACCCGAAAACGGTAGAATGCGGGTCAGTACCGGGAAAAGGTAGAATTCGTGCGAATACCGAAAAACTGTCCGGACCATACCCTTAAAAAGGGTAGAATCGGTGTGAATACCCGAAAATGGTAGAATCCGGGCTAGTACCGGGAAAAGGTAGAATCCGTGCGAGTACCGAAAAACTGTCCGGACCATACCCTGAAAAGGGTAGAATCGGTGTGAATACCCGAAAATGGTAGAATCCGGGCCAGTACCGGGAAAAGGTAAAATCCGTGCGAGTACCGAAAAACTGTCCGGACCATACCCTGAAAAGGGTAGAATCGGTGTCAATACCCGACAGCGTTAGAATCCGGGTCAGTACCGGGAAAAGTTAGAATCCTGGGCAGTACCGGGAAAAGGTAGAATCCGTGCGAGTACCGATAAACTGTCCGAACCATACGGTGAAAAGGGTAGAATCGGTGTCAATACCCGAAAACGGTAGAATCCGGGGCCAGTACCGGGAAAAGGTAGAATCCGTGCGAGTTCCGATAAACTGTCCGAACCAGACCGTGAAAAGGGTAGAATCGGTGTGAATACCCGAAAATGGTAGAATCCGGGCCAGTACCGGGAAAAGTTAGAGTCCGTGCGAGTACCGATAAACTGTCCGAACCTGACCGTGAAAAGGGTAGAATCGGTGTGAATACCCGAAAATGGTAGAATCCGGGCCAGTACCGGGAAAAGTTAGAGTCCGTGCGAGTACCGATAAACTGTCCGAACCTGACCGTGAAAAGGGTAGAATCGGTGTGAATACCCGAAAATGGTTGAATCCGGGCCAGTATCGGGAAAAGGTAGAATCCGTGCGAGTATCGAAAAACTGTCCGGACCATACCCTGAAAAGGGTAGAATCGGTGTGAATACCCGAAAATGGTAGAATCTGGGCCAGTACCGGGAAAAGTTAGAATCCGTGCGAGTACCGATAAACTGTCCGAACCTGACCGTGAAAAGGGTAGAATCGGTGTGAATACCCGAAAATGGTAGAATCCGGGCCAGTACCGGGAAAAGGTAGAATCCGTGCGAGTATCAAAAAACTGTCCGAACCATACCCTGAAAAGTGTAGAATCGGTGTCAATACCCAAAAACGGTAGAATCCGGGCCAGTACCGGGAAAAGGTAGAATCCGTGCGAGTACCGAAAAACTGTCCGGACCATACCGTGAAAGGGGTAGAATCGGTGTCAATACCCGAAAACGGTAGAATCCGGGCCAGTACCGGGAAAAGGTAGAATCCGTGCGAGTATCAAAAAACAGTCCGAACCATACCCTGAAAAGGGTCGAATCGGTGTCAATACCCGAAAACGGTAGAATGCGGGTCAGTACCGGGAAAAGGTAGAATTCGTGCGAATACCGAAAAACTGTCCGGACTATACCCTCAAAAAGGGTAGAATCGGTGTGAATACCCGAAAATGGTAGAATCCGGGCTAGTACCGGGAAAAGGTAGAATCCGTGCGAGTACTGAAAAACTGTCCGGACCATACCCTGAAAAGGCTAGAATCGGTGTCAATACCCGACAGCGGTAGAATCCGGGTCAGTACCTGGAAAAGTTAGAATCCTGGGCGGTACCGGGAAAAGGTAGAATCCGTGCGAGTACCGATAAACTGTCCGAACCATACGGTGAAAAGGGTAGAATCGGTGTCAATACCCGAAAACGGTAGAATCCGGGCCAGTACCGGGAAAAGGTAGAATCCGTGCGAGTACCGAAAAACTGTCCGGACCATACCCTGAAAAGGGAAGAATCGGTGTCAATACCCGACAGCGGTAGAATCCGGGTCAGTACCGGGGAAAGTTAGAATCCTGGGCAGTACCGGGAAAAGGTAGAATCCGTGCGAGTTCCGATAAACTGTCCGAACCAGACCGTGAAAAGGGTAGAATCGGTGTGAATACCCGAAAATGGTAGAATCCGGATCAGTACCGGGAAAAGTTAGAATCCGTGCGAGTACCGATAAACTGTCCGAACCTGACCGTGAAAAGGGTGGAATCGGTGTGAATACCCGAAAATGGTAGAATCGGGGCCAGTATCGGGAAAAGGTAGAATCCGTGCGAGTATCGAAAAACTGTCCGGACCATACCCTGAAAAGGGTAGAATCGGTGTGAATACCCGAAAATGGTAGAATCCGGGCCAGTACCGGGAAAAGTTAGAATCCGTGCGAGTACCGATAAACTGTCCGAACCAGACCGTGAAAAGGGTAGAATCGGTGTGAATACCCGAAAATGGTAGAATCCGGGCCAGTACCGGGAAAAGTTAGAATCCGTGCGAGTACCGATAAACTGTCCGAACCATACCCTGAAAAGGGTAGAATCGGTGTGAATACCCGAAAAGGGTAGAATCCGGGCCAGTACCGGGAAAAGGTAGAATCCGTGCGAGTACCGAAAAACTGTCCGGACCATACCTTGAAAAGGGTAGAATCGGTGTCAATACCCGACAACGGTAGAATCCGGGTCAGTACCGGGAAAAGTTAGAATCCTGGGTAGTATCGGGAAAAGTTAGAATCCGGGCCAGTACCGGGAAAATGTAGAATCCATGCGAGTACCGATAAACTGTCCAAACCAGACCGTGAAAAGGGTAGAATCGGTGTGAATACCCGAAAATGGTAGAATCCGGGCCAGTACCGGGAAAAGTTAGAATCCGTGCGAGTACCGATAAACTGTCTGAACCAGACCGTGAAAAGGGTAGAATCGGTGTGAATACCCGAAAATGGTAGAATCCGGGCCAGTACCGGGAAAAGTTAGAATCCGTGCGAGTACCGATAAACTGTCCGAACCATACCCTAAAAAGGGTAGAATTGGTGTGAATACCCGAAAATGGTAGAATCCGGGCCAGTACCGGGAAAAGGTAGAATCCGTGCGAGTTCCGATAAACTGTCCGAACCAGACCGTGAAAAGGGTAGAATCGGTGTGAATACCCGAAAATGGTAGAATCCGGATCAGTACCGGGAAAAGTTAGAATCCGTGCGAGTACCGATAAACTGTCCGAACCTGACCGTGAAAAGGGTGGAATCGGTGTGAATACCCGAAAATGGTAGAATCGGGGCCAGTATCGGGAAAAGGTAGAATCCGTGCGAGTATCGAAAAACTGTCCGGACCATACCCTGAAAAGGGTAGAATCGGTGTGAATACCCGAAAATAGTAGAATCCGGGCCAGTACCGGGAAAAGTTAGAATCCGTGCGAGTACCGATAAACTGTCCGAACCAGACCGTGAAAAGGGTAGAATCGGTGTGAATACCCGAAAATGGTAGAATCCGGGCCAGTACCGGGAAAAGTTAGAATCCGTGCGAGTACCGATAAACTGTCCGAACCATACCCTGAAAAGGGTAGAATCGGTGTGAATACCCGAAAAGGGTAGAATCCGGGCCAGTACCGGGAAAAGGTAGAATCCGTGCGAGTATCAAAAAACTGTCCGAACCATACCCTGAAAAGCGTAGAATCGGTGTCAATACCCGAAAACGGTAGAATCCGGGCTACTACCGGGAAAAGGTAGAATCCGTGCGAGTACCGAAAAACTGTCCGGACCATACCTTGAAAAGGGTAGAATCGGTGTCAATACCCGACAACGGTAGAATCCGGGTCAGTACCGGGAAAAGTTAGAATCCTGGGTAGTATCGGGAAAAGTTAGAATCCGGGCCAGTACCGGGAAAATGTAGAATCCATGCGAGTACCGATAAACTGTCCAAACCAGACCGTGAAAAGGGTAGAATCGGTGTGAATACCCGAAAATGGTAGAATCCGGGCCAGTACCGGGAAAAGTTAGAATCCGTGCGAGTACCGATAAACTGTCTGAACCAGACCGTGAAAAGGGTAGAATCGGTGTGAATACCCGAAAATGGTAGAATCCGGGCCAGTACCGGGAAAAGTTAGAACCCGTGCGAGTACCGATAAACTGTCCGAACCATACCCTAAAAAGGGTAGAATTGGTGTGAATACCCGAAAATGGTAGAATCCGGGCCAGTACCGGGAAAAGGTAGAATCCGTGCGAGTATCAAAAAACTGTCCGAACCATACCCTGAAAAGTGTAGAATCGGTGTCAATACCCAAAAACGGCAGAATCCGGGCCAGTACCGGGAAAAGGTAGAATCCGTGCGAGTACCGAAAAACTGTCCGGACCATACCCTGAAAAGGGTAGAATCGGTGTCAATACCCGACAGCGGTAGAATCCGGGTCAGTACCGGGAAAACTTAGAATCCTGGGCAGTACCGGGAAAAGGTAGAATCCGTGCGAGTACCGATAAACTGTCCGAACCATACCCTGAAAAGGGTAGAATTGGTGTGAATACCCAAAAATGGTAGAATCCGGGCAAGTACCGGGAAAAGGTAGAATCCGTGCGAGTATCAAAAAACTGTCCGAACCATACCCTGAAAAGTGTAGAATCGGTGTCAATACCCGAAAACGGTAGAATCCGGGCCAGTACCGGGAAAAGGTAGAATCCGTGCGAGTACCGAAAAACTGTCCGGACCATACCCTGAAAAGGGTAGAATCGGTGTCAATACCCGACAACGGTAGAATCTGGGTCAGTACCGGGAAAAGTTAGAATCCTGGGCAGTACCGGGAAAAGGTAGAATCCGTGCGAGTACCGATAAACTGTCCGAACCAGACCGTGAAAAGGGTAGAATCGGTGTGAATACCCGAAAATGGTAGAATCGGGGCCAGTACCGGGAAAAGGTAGAATCCGTGCGAGTATCGAAAAACTGTCCGGACCATACCCTGAAAAGGGTAGAATCGGTGTGAATACCCGAAAATGGTAGAATCCGGGCCAGTACCGGGAAAAGTTAGAATCCGTGCGAGTACCGATAAACTGTGTGAACCATACCCTGAAAAGGGTAGAATCGGTGTGAATACCCGAAAATGGTAGAATCCGGGCCAGTACCCGGAAAAGGTAGAATCCGTGCGAGTATCCAAAAACTGTCCGAACCATACCCTGAAAAGGGTAGAATCGGTGTCAATACCCGAAAACGGTAGAATCTGGGCCAGTACCGGGAAAAAATAGAATCCGTGCGAGTATCAAAAAACTGTCCGAAGCATACCCTGAAAAGGGTAGAATCGTTGTCAATACCCGAAAACGGTAGAATCCAGGCCAGTACCGGGAAAAGGTAGAATCGGTGCGAGTACCGAAAAACTGTCCGGACCATACCCTGAAAAGGGTAGAATCGGTGTGAATACCCGAAAATGGTAGAATCCGGGCCAGTACCGGGAAAAGGTAGAATCCGTGCGAGTATCCAAAAACTGTCCGAACCATACCGTGAAAAGGGTAGAATCGGTGTCAATACCCGAAAACGGTAGAATCCGGGCCAGTACCGGGAAAAGGTAGAATCCGTGCGAGTACCGAAAAACTGTCCGGACCATACCCTGAAAAGGGTAGAATCGGTGTCAATACCCGACAGCGGTAGAATCCGGGTCAGTACCGGGAAAACTTAGAATCCTGGGCAGTACCGGGAAAAGGTAGAATCCGTGCGAGTACCGATAAACTGTCCGAACCATACCCTGAAAAGGGTAGAATTGGTGTGAATACCCGAAAATGGTAGAATCCGGGCCAGTACCGGGAAAAGGTAGAATCCGTGCGAGTATCAAAAAACTGTCCGAACCATACCCTGAAAAGTGTAGAATCGGTGTCAATACCCGAAAACGGTAGAATCCGGGCCAGTACCGGGAAAAGGTAGAATCCGTGCGAGTACCGAAAAACTGTCCGGACCATACCCTGAAAAGGGTAGAATCGGTGTCAATACCCGACAGCGGTAGAATCCGGGTCAGTACCGGGAAAACTTAGAATCCTGGGCAGTACCGGGAAAAGGTAGAATCCGTGCGAGTACCGATAAACTGTCCGAACCATACCCTGAAAAGGGTAGAATTGGTGTGAATACCCGAAAATGGTAGAATCCGGGCCTGTACCGGGAAAAGGTAGAATCCGTGCGAGTATCAAAAAACTGTCCGAACCATACCCTGAAAAGTGTAGAATCGGTGTCAATACCCGAAAACGGTAGAATCCGGGCCAGTACCGGGAAAAGGTAGAATCCGTGCGAGTACCAAAAAACTGTCCGGACCATACCCTGAAAAGGGTAGAATCGGTGTCAATACCCGACAGCGGTAGAATCCGGGTCAGTACCGGGAAAAGTTAGAATTCTGGGCAGTACCGGGAAAAGGTAGAATCCGTGCGAGTACCGATAAACTGTCCGAACCATACCCTGAAAAGGGTAGAATTGGTGTGAATACCCGAAAATGGTAGAATCCGGGCCAGTACCGGGAAAAGGTAGAATCCGTGCGAGTATCAAAAAACTGTCCGAACCATACCCTGAAAAGTGTAGAATCGGTGTCAATACCCGAAAACGGTAGAATCCTGGCCAGTACCGGGAAAAGGTAGAATCCGTGCGAGTACCGAAAAACTGTCCGGACCATACCCTGAAAAGGGTAGAATCGGTGTCAATACCCGACAGCGGTAGAATCCGGGTCAGTACCGGGAAAACTTAGAATCCTGGGCAGTACCGGGAAAAGGTAGAATCCGTGCGAGTACCGATAAACTGTCCGAACCATACCCTGAAAAGGGTAGAATTGGTGTGAATACCCGAAAATGGTAGAATCCGGGCCAGTACCGGGAAAAGGTAGAATCCGTGCGAGTATCAAAAAACTGTCCGAACCATACCCTGAAAAGTGTAGAATCGGTGTCAATACCCGAAAACGGTAGAATCCGGGCCAGTACCGGGAAAAGGTAGAATCCGTGCGAGTACCGAAAAACTGTCCGGACCATACCCTGAAAAGGGTAGAATCGGTGTCAATACCCGACAGCGGTAGAATCCGGGTCAGTACCGGGAAAACTTAGAATCCTGGGCAGTACCGGGAAAAGGTAGAATCCGTGCGAGTACCGATAAACTGTCCGAACCATACCCTGAAAAGGGTAGAATTTGTGTGAATACCCGAAAATGGTAGAATCCGGGCCAGTACCGGGAAAAGGTAGAATCCGTGCGAGTATCGAAAAACTGTCCGGACCATACCCTGAAAAGGGTAGAATCGGTGTGAATACCCGAAAATGGTAGAATCCGGGCCAGTACCGGGAAAAGTTAGAATCCGTGCGAGTACCGATAAACTGTCCGAACCATACCCTGAAAAGGGTAGAATCGGTGTGAATACCCGAAAATGGTAGAATCCGGGCCAGTACCCGGAAAAGGTAGAATCCGTGCGAGTATCCAAAAACTGTCCGAACCATACCCTGAAAAGTGTAGAATCGGTGTCAATACCCGAAAACGGTAGAATCCGGGCCAGTACCGGGAAAAGGTAGAATCCGTGCGAGTACCGAAAAACTGTCCGAACCATACCCTGAAAAGGGTAGAATCGGTGTCAATACCCGACAACGGTAGAATCCGGGTCAGTACCGGGAAAAGTTAGACTCCTGGGCAGTACCGGGAAAAGGTAGAATCCGTGCGAGTACCGATAAACTGTCCGAACCAGACCGTGAAAAGGGTAGAATCGGTGTGAATACCCGAAAATGGTAGAATCTGGGCCAGTACCGGGAAAAGGTAGAATCCGTGCGAGTATCGAAAAACTGTCCGGACCATACCCTGAAAAGGGTAGAATCGGTGTGAATACCCGAAAATGGTAGAATCCGGGCCAGTACCGGGAAAAGTTAGAATCCGTGCGAGTACCGATAAACTGTCCGAACCATACCCTGAAAAGGGTAGAATCGGTGTGAATACCCGAAAAGGGTAGAATCCGGGCCAGTACCCGGAAAAGGTAGAATCCGTGCGAGTATCAAAAAACTGTCCGAACCATACCCTGAAAAGCGTAGAATCGGTGTCAATACCCGAAAACGGTAGAATCCGGGCTACTACCGGGAAAAGGTAGAATCCGTGCGAGTACCGAAAAACTGTCCGGACCATACCTTGAAAAGGGTAGAATCGGTGTCAATACCCGACAGCGGTAGAATCCGGGTCAGTACCGGGAAAAGTTAGAATCCTGGGTAGTATCGGGAAAAGTTAGAATCCGGGCTAGTACCGGGAAAATGTAGAATCCATGCGAATACCGATAAACTGTCCAAACCAGACCGTGAAAAGGGTAGAATCGGTGTGAATACCCGAAAATGGTAGAATCCGGGCCAGTACCGGGAAAAGTTAGAATCCGTGCGAGTACCGATAAACTGTCTGAACCAGACCGTGAAAAGGGTAGAATCGGTGTGAATACCCGAAAAAGGTAGAATCCGGGCCAGGACCGGGAAAAGTTAGAATCCGTGCGAGTACCGATAAACTGTCCGAACCATACCCTAAAAAGGGTAGAATTGGTGTGAATACCCGAAAATGGTAGAATCCGGGCCAGTACCGGGAAAAGGTAGAATCCGTGCGAGTATCAAAAAACTGTCCGAACCATACCCTGAAAAGTGTAGAATCGGTGTCAATACCCAAAAACGGTAGAATCCGGGCCAGTACCGGGAAAAGATAGAATCCGTGCGAGTACCGAAAAACTATCCGGACCATACCCTGAAAAGGGTAGAATCGGTGTCAATACCCGACAGCGGTAGAATCCGGGTCAGTACCGGGAAAACTTAGAATTCTGGGCAGTACCGGGAAAAGGTAGAATCCGTGCGAGTACCGATAAACTGTCCGAACCATACCCTGAAAAGGGTAGAATTGGTGTGAATACCCGAAAATGGTAGAATCCGGGCCAGTACCGGGAAAAGTTAGAATCCGTGCGAGTACCGATAAACTGTCCGAACCATACCCTGAAAAGGGTAGAATCGGTGTGAATACCCGAAAATGGTAGAATCCGGGCCAGTACCCGGAAAAGGTAGAATCCGTGCGAGTATCCAAAAACTGTCCGAACCATACCCTGAAAAGTGTAGAATCGGTGTCAATACCCGAAAACGGTAGAATCCGGGCCAGTACCGGGAAAAGGTAGAATCCGTGCGAGTACCGAAAAACTGTCCGAACCATACCCTGAAAAGGGTAGAATCGGTGTCAATACCCGACAACGGTAGAATCCGGGTCAGTACCGGGAAAAGTTAGAATCCTGGGCAGTACCGGGAAAAGGTAGAATCGGTGTGAATACCCGAAAATGGTAGAATCTGGGCCAGTACCGGGGAAAAGGTAGAATCCGTGCGAGTATCGAAAAACTGTCCGGACCATACCCTGAAAAGGGTAGAATCGGTGTGAATACCCGAAAATGGTAGAATCCGGGCCAGTACCGGGAAAAGTTAGAATCCGTGCGAGTACCGATAAACTGTCCAAACCATACCCTGAAAAGGGTAGAATCGGTGTGAATACCCGAAAATGGTAGAATCCGGGCCAGTACCCGGAAAAGGTAGAATCCGTGCGAGTATCAAAAAACTGTCCGAACCATACCCTGAAAAGCGTAGAATCGGTGTCAATACCCGAAAACGGTAGAATCCAGGCTACTACCGGGAAAAGGTAGAATCCGTGCGACTACCGAAAAACTGTCCGGACCATACCCTGAAAAGGGTAGAATCGGTGACAATACCCGACAGCGGTAGAATCCGGGTCAGTACCGGGAAAACTTAGAATCCTGGGCAGTACCGGGAAAAGGTAGAATCCGTGCGAGTACCGATAAACTGTCGGAACCATACCCTGAAAAGGGTAGAATTGGTGTGAATACCCGAAAATGGTAGAATCCGGGCCAGTACCGGGAAAAGGTAGAATCCGTGCGAGTATCGAAAAACTGTCCGGACCATACCCTGAAAAGGGTAGAATCGGTGTGAATACCCGAAAATGGTAGAATCCGGGCCAGTACCGGGAAAAGTTAGAATCCGTGCGAGTACCGATAAACTGTCCGAACCAGACCGTGAAAAGGGTAGAATCGGTGTGAATACCCGAAAATGGTAGAATCAGGGCCAGTACCGGGAAAAGTTAGAATCCGTGCAAGTACCGATAAACTGTCCGAACCATACCCTGAAAAGGGTAGAATCGGTGTGAATACCCGAAAAGGGTAGAATCCGGGCCAGTACCGGGAAAAGGTAGAATCCGTGCGAGTATCAAAAAACTGTCCGAACCATACCCTGAAAAGCGTAGAATCGGTGTCAATACCCGAAAACGGTAGAATCCGGGCTACTACCGGGAAAAGGTAGAATCCGTGCGAGTACCGAAAAACTGTCCGGACCATACCTTGAAAAGGGTAGAATCGGTGTCAATACCCGACAGCGGTAGAATCCGGGTCAGTACCGGGAAAAGTTAGAATCCTGGGTAGTATCGGGAAAAGTTAGAATCCGGGCCAGTACCGGGAAAATGTAGAATCCATGCGAGTACCGATAAACTGTCCAAACCAGACCGTGAAAAGGGTAGAATCGGTGTGAATACCCGAAAATGGTAGAATCCGGGCCAGTACCGGGAAAAGTTAGAATCCGTGCGAGTACCGATAAACTGTCTGAACCAGACCGTGAAAAGGGTAGAATCGGTGTGAATACCCGAAAAAGGTAGAATCCGGGCCAGTACCGGGAAAAGTTAGAATCCGTGCGAGTACCGATAAACTGTCCGAACCATACCCTAAAAAGGGTAGAATTGGTGTGAATACCCGAAAATGGTAGAATCCGGGCCAGTACCGGGAAAAGGTAGAATCCGTGCGAGTATCAAAGAACTGTCCGAACCATACCCTGAAAAGTGTAGAATCGGTGTCAATACCCGAAAACGGTAGAATCCGGGCCAGTACCGGGAAAAGGTAGAATCCGTGCGAGTACCGAAAAACTGTCCGGACCATACCCTGAAAAGGGTAGAATCGGTGTCAATACCCGACAGCGGTAGAATCCGGGTCAGTACCGGGAAAACTTAGAATCCTGGGCAGTACCGGGAAAAGGTAGAATCCGTGCGAGTACCGATAAACTGTCCGAACCATACCCTGAAAAGGGTAGAATTGGTGTGAATACCCGAAAATGGTAGACTCCGGGCCAGTACCGGGAAAAGGTAGAATCCGTGCGAGTATCGAAAAACTGTCCGGACCATACCCTGAAAAGGGTAGAATCGGTGTGAATACCCGAAAATGGTAGAATCCGGGCCAGTACCGGGAAAAGTTAGAATCCGTGCGAGTACCGATAAACTGTCCGAACCATACCCTGAAAAGGGTAGAATCGGTGTGAATACCCGAAAATGGTAGAATCCGGGCCAGTACCCGGAAAAGGTAGAATCCGTGCGAGTATCCAAAAACTGTCCGAACCATACCCTGAAAAGTGTAGAATCGGTGTCAATACCCGACAACGGTAGAATCCGGGTCAGTACCGGGAAAAGTTAGAATCCTGGGCAGTACCGGAAAAAGGTAGAATCCGTGCGAGTACCGATAAACTGTTCGAACCAGACCGTGAAAAGGGTAGAATCGGTGTGAATACCCGAAAATGGTAGAATCTGGGCCAGTACCGGGAAAAGGTAGAATCCGTGCGAGTATCGAAAAACTGTCCGGACCATACCCTGAAAAGGGTAGAATCGGTGTGAATACCCGAAAATGGTAGAATCCGGGCCAGTACCGGGAAAAGTTAGAATCCGTGCGAGTACCGATAAACTGTCCGAACCATACCCTGAAAAGGGTAGAATCGGTGTGAATACCCGAAAATGGTAGAATCCGGGCCAGTACCCGGAAAAGGTAGAATCCGTGCGAGTATCAAAAAACTGTCCGAACCATACCCTGAAAAGCGTAGAATCGGTGTCAATACCCGAAAACGGTAGAATCCAGGCTACTACCGGGAAAAGGTAGAATCCGTGCGAGTACCGAAAAACTGTCCGGACCATACCTTGAAAAGGGTAGAATCGGTGTCAATACCCGACAGCGGTAGAATCCGGGTCAGTACCGGGAAAAGTTAGAATCCTGGGTAGTATCGGGAAAAGTTAGAATCCGGGCCAGTACCGGGAAAATGTAGAATCCATGCGAGTACCGATAAACTGTCCAAACCAGACCGTGAAAAGGGTAGAATCGGTGTGAATACCCGAAAATGGTAGAATCCGGGCCAGTACCGGGAAAAGTTAGAATCCGTGCGAGTACCGATAAACTGTCTGAACCAGACCGTGAAAAGAGTAGAATCGGTGTGAATACCCGAAAATGGTAGAATCCGGGCCAGTAACGGGAAAAGTTAGAATCCGTGCAAGTACCGATAAACTGTCCGAACCATACCCTGAAAAGGGTAGAATCGGTGTGAATACCCGAAAATGGTAGAATCCGGGCCAATACCGGGAAAAGGTAGAATCCGTGCGAGTATTGAAAAACTGTCCGGACCATACCCTGGAAAGGGTAGAATCGGTGTGAATACCCGAAAATGGTAGAATCCGGGCCAGTACCGGGAAAAGTTAGAATCCGTGCGAGTACCGATGAACTGTCCGAACCATACCCTGAAAATGGTAGAATTGGTGTGAATACCCGAAAATGGTAGAATCCGGGCCAGTACCGAGAAAAGGTAGAATCCGTGCGAGTATCAAAAAACTGTCCGGACCATACCCTGAAAAGGGTAGAATCGGTGTGAATACCCGAAAATGGTAGAATCCGGGCCAGTACCGGGAAAAGTTAGAATCCGTGCGAGTACCGATGAACTGTCCGAACCATACCCTGAAAAGGGTAGAATTGGTGTGAATACCCGAAAATGGTAGAATCCGGGCCAGTACCGGGAAAAGGTAGAATCCGTGCGAGTATCAAAAAACTGTCCGGACCATACCCTGAAAAGGGTAGAATCGGTGTGAATACCCGAAAATGGTAGTATCCGGGCCAGTACCGGGAAAAGTTAGAATCCGTGCGAGTACCGAAAAACTGTCCGGACCATACCCTGAAAAGGGTAGAATCGGTGTGAATACCCGAAAATGGTAGAATCCGGGCCAGTACCGGGAAAAGTTAGAATCCGTGCGAGTACCGATAAACTGTCCAAACCATACCCTGAAAAGGGTAGAATCGGTGTGAATACCCGAAAATGGTAGAATCCGGGCCAGTACCCGGAAAAGGTAGAATCCGTGCGAGTATCAAAAAACTGTCCGAACCATACCCTGAAAAGCGTAGAATCGGTGTCAATACCCGAAAACGGTAGAATCCAGGCTACTACCGGGAAAAGGTAGAATCCGTGCGACTACCGAAAAACTGTCCGGACCATACCCTGAAAAGGGTAGAATCGGTGACAATACCCGACAGCGGTAGAATCCGGGTCAGTACCGGGAAAACTTAGAATCCTGGGCAGTACCGGGAAAAGGTAGAATCCGTGCGAGTATCAAAAAACTGTCCGGACCATACCCTGAAAAGGGTAGAATCGGTGTGAATACCCGAAAATGGTAGTATCCGGGCCAGTACCGGGAAAAGTTAGAATCCGTGCGAGTACCGATAAACTGTCCGAACCAGACCGTGAAAAGGGTAGAATCGGTGTGAATACCCGAAAATGGTAGAAACCGGGCCAGTACCGGGAAAAGTTAGAATCCGTGCGAGTACCGATGAACTGTCCGAACCATACCCTGAAAATGGTAGAATTGGTGTGAATACCCGAAAATGGTAGAATCCGGGCCAGTACCGGGAAAAGGTAGAATCCGTGCGAGTATTGAAAAACTGTCCGGACCATACCCTGGAAAGGGTAGAATCGGTGTGAATACCCGAAAATGGTAGAATCCGGGCAAGTACCGGGAAAAGGTAGAATCCGTGCGAGTATCAAAAAACTGTCCGAACCATACCCTGAAAAGTGTAGAATCGGTGTCAATACCCGAAAACGGTAGAATCCGGGCCAGTACCGGGAAAAGGTAGAATCCGTGCGAGTACCGAAAAACTGTCCGGACCATACCCTGAAAAGGGTAGAATCGGTGTCAATACCCGACAACGGTAGAATCCGGGTCAGTACCGGGAAAAGTTAGAATCCTGGGCAGTACCGGGAAAAGGTAGAATCCGTGCGAGTACCGATAAACTGTCCGAACCAGACCGTGAAAAGGGTAGAATCGGTGTGAATACCCGAAAATGGTAGAATCGGGGCCAGTACCGGGAAAAGGTAGAATCCGTGCGAGTATCAGAAAACTGTCCGAACCATACCCTGAAAAGTGTAGAATCGGTGTCAATACCCGAAAACGGTAGAATCCGGGCCAGTACCGGGAAAAGGTAGAATCCGTGCGAGTACCGAAAAACTGTCCGGACCATACCCTGAAAAGGGTAGAATCGGTGTCAATACCCGACAACGGTAGAATCTGGGTCAGTACCGGGAAAAGTTAGAATCCTGGGCAGTACCGGGAAAAGGTAGAATCCGTGCGAGTACCGATAAACTGTCCGAACCAGACTGTGAAAAGGGTAGAATCGGTGTGAATACCCGAAAATGGTAGAATCGGGGCCAGTACCGGGAAAAGGTAGAATCCGTGCGAGTATCGAAAAACTGTCCGGACCATACCCTGAAAAGGGTAGAATCGGTGTGAATACCCGAAAATGGTAGAATCCGGGCCAGTACCGGGAAAAGTTAGAATCCGTGCGAGTACCGATAAACTGTGTGAACCATACCCTGAAAAGGGTAGAATCGGTGTGAATACCCGAAAATGGTAGAATCCGGGCCAGTACCCGGAAAAGGTAGAATCCGTGCGAGTATCCAAAAACTGTCCGAACCATACCCTGAAAAGGGTAGAATCGGTGTCAATACCCGAAAACGGTAGAATCCGGGCCAGTACCGGGAAAAGGTAGAATCCGTGCGAGTACCGAAAAACTGTCCGGACCATACCCTGAAAAGGGTAGAATCGGTGTCAATACCCGACAACGGTAGAATCTGGGTCAGTACCGGGAAAAGTTAGAATCCTGGGCAGTACCGGGAAAAGGTAGAATCCGTGCGAGTACCGATAAACTGTCCGAACCAGACCGTGAAAAGGGTAGAATCGGTGTGAATACCCGAAAATGGTAGAATCGGGGCCAGTACCGGGAAAAGGTAGAATCCGTGCGAGTATCGAAAAACTGTCCGGACCATACCCTGAAAAGGGTAGAATCGGTGTGAATACCCGAAAATGGTAGAATCCGGGCCAGTACCGGGAAAAGTTAGAATCCGTGCGAGTACCGATAAACTGTGTGAACCATACCCTGAAAAGGGTAGAATCGGTGTGAATACCCGAAAATGGTAGAATCCGGGCCAGTACCCGGAAAAGGTAGAATCCGTGCGAGTATCCAAAAACTGTCCGAACCATACCCTGAAAAGGGTAGAATCGGTGTCAATACCCGAAAACGGTAGAATCCGGGCCAGTACCGGGAAAAAATAGAATCCGTGCGAGTATCAAAAAACTGTCCGAAGCATACCCTGAAAAGGGTAGAATCGTTGTCAATACCCGAAAACGGTAGAATCCAGGCCAGTACCGGGAAAAGGTAGAATCGGTGCGAGTACCGAAAAACTGTCCGGGCCATACCCTGAAAAGGGTAGAATCGGTGTGAATACCCGAAAATGGTAGAATCCGGGCCAGTACCGGGAAAAGGTAGAATCCGTGCGAGTATCCAAAAACTGTCCGAACCATACCCTGAAAAGGGTAGAATCGGTGTCAATACCCGAAAACGGTAGAATCCGGGCCAGTACCGGGAAAAGGTAGAATCCGTGCGAGTACCGAAAAACTGTCAGGACCATACCCTGAAAAGGGTAGAATCGGTGTCAATACCCGACAGCGGTAGAATCCGGGTCAGTATCGGGAAAAGTTAGAATCCGTGCGAGTACCGAAAAACTGTCCGAACCAGACCGTGAAAATGGTAGAATCGGTGTGAATACCCGAAAATGGTAGAAACCGGGCTAGTACCGGGAAAAGTTAGAATCCGTGCGAGTATCAAAAAACTGTCCGAACCATACCCTGAAAAGGGTAGAATCGGTGTGAATACCCGAAAATGGTAGAATCCGGGCCAGTACCGGGAAAATATAGAATCCGTGCGAGTACCGATAAACTGTCCGAACTAGACCGTGAAAAGGGTAGAATCGGTGTGAATACCCGAAAATGGTAGAATCCGGGCCAATACCGGGAAAAGGTAGAATCCGTGCGAGTATTGAAAAACTGTCCGGACCATACCCTGGAAAGGGTAGAATCGGTGTGAATACCCGAAAATGGTAGAATCCGGGCCAGTACCGGGAAAAGTTAGAATCCGTGCGAGTACCGATAAACTGTCCGAACCAGACCGTGAAAAGGGTAGAATCGGTGTGAATACCCGAAAATGGTAGAATCCGGGCCAGTACCGGGAAAAGTTAGAATCCGTGCGAGTACCGATGAACTGTCCGAACCATACCCTGAAAAGGGTAGAATTGGTGTGAATACCCGAAAATGGTAGAATCCGGGCCAGTACCGGGAAAAGGTAGAATCCGTGCGAGTATCAAAAAACTGTCCGGACCATACCCTGAAAAGGGTAGAATCGGTGTGAATACCCGAAAAGGGTAGAATCCGGGCCAGTACCGGGAAAAGTTAGAATCCGTGCGAGTACCGATGAACTGTCCGAACCATACCCTGAAAAGGGTAGAATTGGTGTGAATACCCGAAAATGGTAGAATCCGGGCCAGTACCGGGAAAAGGTAGAATCCGTGCGAGTATCAAAAAACTGTCCGGACCATACCCTGAAAAGGGTAGAATCGGTGTGAATACCCGAAAATGGTAGAATCCGGGCCAGTACCGGGAAAAGGTAGAATCCGTGCGAGTATCAAAAAACTGTCCGGACCATACCCTGAAAAGGGTAGAATCGGTGTGAATACCCGAAAATGGTAGTATCCGGGCCAGTACCGGGAAAAGTTAGAATCCGTGCGAGTACCGATAAACTGTCCGAACCAGACCGTGAAAAGGGTAGAATCGGTGTGAATACCCGAAAATGGTAGAAACCGGGCCAGTACCGGGAAAAGTTAGAATCCGTGCGAGTACCGATGAACTGTCCGAACCATACCCTGAAAATGGTAGAATTGGTGTGAATACCCGAAAATGGTAGAATCCGGGCCAGTACCGGGAAAAGGTAGAATCCGTGCGAGTATTGAAAAACTGTCCGGACCATACCCTGGAAAGGGTAGAATCGGTGTGAATACCCGAAAATGGTAGAATCCGGGCCAGTACCGGGAAAAGGTAGAATCCGTGCGAGTATCCAAAAACTGTCTGAACCATACCCTGAAAAGGGTAGAATCGGTGTCAATACCCGAAAACGGTAGAATCCGGGCCAGTACCGGGAAAAGGTAGAATCCGTGCGAGTACCGAAAAACTGTCAGGACCATACCCTGAAAAGGGTAGAATCGGTGTCAATACCCGACAGCGGTAGAATCCGGGTCAGTATCGGGAAAAGTTAGAATCCGTGCGAGTACCGAAAAACTGTCCGAACCAGACCGTGAAAATGGTAGAATCGGTGTGAATACCCGAAAATGGTAGAAACCGGGCTAGTACCGGGAAAAGTTAGAATCCGTGCGAGTATCAAAAAACTGTCCGAACCATACCCTGAAAAGGGTAGAATCGGTGTGAATACCCGAAAATGGTAGAATCCGGGCCAGTACCGGGAAAATGTATAATCCGTGCGAGTACCGATAAACTGTCCGAACTAGACCGTGAAAAGGGTAGAATCGGTGTGAATACCCGAAAAGGGTAGAATCCGGGCCAGTACCGGGAAAAGGTAGAATCCGTGCGAGTATCGAAAAACTGTCCGGACCATACCCTGAAAAGGGTAGAATCGGTGTCAATACCCGAAAACGGTAGAATCCGGGCTAGTACCGGGAAAAGGTAGAATCCGTGCGAGTACCGAAAAACTGTCCGGACCATACCCTGAAAAGGGTAGAATCGGTGTGAATACCCGAAAATGGTAGAATCCTGGCCAGTACCGGGAAAAGTTAGAATCCGTGCGAGTACCGATAAACTGTCCGAACCAGACCGTGAAAAGGGTAGAATTGGTGTCAATACCCGAAAACGGTAGAATCCGGGCCAGTACCGGGAAAAGGTAGAATCCGTGCGAGTATCCAAAAACTGTCCGGACCATACCCTGAAAAGGGTAGAATCGGTGTCAATACCCGACAGCGGTAGAATCCGGGTCAGTACCGGGAAAAGTTAGAATCCTGGGCAGTACCGGGAAAAGTTAGAATCCGGGCCAGTACCGGGAAAATGTATAATCCGTCCGAGTACTGATAAACTGTCCGAACTAGACCGTGAAAAGGGTAGAATCGGTGTGAATACCCGAAAAGGGTAGAATCCGGGCCAGTACCGGGAAAAGGTAGAATCCGTGCGAGTATCGAAAAACAGTCCGGACCATACCCTGAAAAGGGTAGAATCGGTGTCAATACCCGAAAACGGTAGAATCCGGGTCAGTACCGGGAAAAGGTAGAATCCGTGCGAGTACCGAAAAACTGTCCGGACCATACCCTGAAAAGGGTAGAATCGGTGTGAATACCCGAAAATGGTAGAATCCTGGCCAGTACCGGGAAAAGTTAGAATCCGTGCGAGTACCGATAAACTGTCCGAACCAGACCGTGAAAAGGGTAGAATCGGTGTGAATACCCGAAAATGGTAGAATCCGGGCCAGTACCGGGAAATGTTAGAATCCGTGCGAGTATCGAAAAACTGTCCGGACCATACCCTGAAAAGGGTAGAATCGGTGTCAATACCCGAAAACGGTAGAATCCGGGCCAGTACCGGGAAAAGGTAGAATCCGTGCGAGTATCGAAAAACTGTCCGGACCATACCCTGAAAAGGGTAGAATTGGTGTCAATACCCGAAAACGGTAGAATCCGGGCCAGTACCGGGAAAAGGTAGAATCCGTGCGAGTATCCAAAAACTGTCCGAACCATACCCTGAAAAGGGTAGAATCGGTGTCAATACCCGACAGCGGTAGAATCCGGGTCAGTACCGTGAAAAGTTAGAATCCGTGCGAGTACCGAAAAACTGTCCGGACCGTACCCTGAAAGGGGTAGAATCGGTGTGAATACCCGAAAAAGGTAGAATCCGGGCCAGTACCGGGAAAATGTAGAATCCGTGCGAGTACCGATAAACTGTCCGAACTAGACCGTGAAAAGGGTAGAATCGGTGTGAATACCCGAAAATGGTAGAATCCGGGCCAGTACCGGGAAAAGGTAGAATCCGTGCGAGTATCCAAAAACTGTCTGAACCATACCCTGAAAAGGGTAGAATCGGTGTCAATACCCGAAAACGGTAGAATCCGGGCCAGTACCGGGAAAAGGTAGAATCCGTGCGAGTACCGAAAAACTGTCAGGACCATACCCTGAAAAGGGTAGAATCGGTGTCAATACCCGACAGCGGTAGAATCCGGGTCAGTATCGGGAAAAGTTAGAATCCGTGCGAGTACCGAAAAACTGTCCGAACCAGACCGTGAAAATGGTAGAATCGGTGTGAATACCCGAAAATGGTAGAAACCGGGCTAGTACCGGGAAAAGTTAGAATCCGTGCGAGTATCAAAAAACTGTCCGAACCATACCCTGAAAAGGGTAGAATCGGTGTGAATACCCGAAAATGGTAGAATCCGGGCCAGTACCGGGAAAATGTATAATCCGTGCGAGTACCGATAAACTGTCCGAACCAGACCGTGAAAAGGGTAGAATCGGTGTGAATACCCGAAAATGGTAGAAACCGGGCCAGTACCGGGAAAAGTTAGAATCCGTGCGAGTACCGATGAACTGTCCGAACCATACCCTGAAAATGGTAGAATTGGTGTGAATACCCGAAAATGGTAGAATCCGGGCCAGTACCGGGAAAAGGTAGAATCCGTGCGAGTATTGAAAAACTGTCCGGACCATACCCTGGAAAGGGTAGAATCGGTGTGAATACCCGAAAATGGTAGAATCCGGGCCAGTACCGGGAAAAGGTAGAATCCGTGCGAGTATCCAAAAACTGTCTGAACCATACCCTGAAAAGGGTAGAATCGGTGTCAATACCCGAAAACGGTAGAATCCGGGCCAGTACCGGGAAAAGGTAGAATCCGTGCGAGTACCGAAAAACTGTCAGGACCATACCCTGAAAAGGGTAGAATCGGTGTCAATACCCGACAGCGGTAGAATCCGGGTCAGTATCGGGAAAAGTTAGAATCCGTGCGAGTACCGAAAAACTGTCCGAACCAGACCGTGAAAATGGTAGAATCGGTGTGAATACCCGAAAATGGTAGAAACCGGGCTAGTACCGGGAAAAGTTAGAATCCGTGCGAGTATCAAAAAACTGTCCGAACCATACCCTGAAAAGGGTAGAATCGGTGTGAATACCCGAAAATGGTAGAATCCGGGCCAGTACCGGGAAAATGTATAATCCGTGCGAGTACCGATAAACTGTCCGAACTAGACCGTGAAAAGGGTAGAATCGGTGTGAATACCCGAAAAGGGTAGAATCCGGGCCAGTACCGGGAAAAGGTAGAATCCGTGCGAGTATCGAAAAAACTGTCCGGACCATACCCTGAAAAGGGTAGAATCGGTGTCAATACCCGAAAACGGTAGAATCCGGGCTAGTACCGGGAAAAGGTAGAATCCGTGCGAGTACCGAAAAACTGTCCGGACCATACCCTGAAAAGGGTAGAATCGGTGTGAATACCCGAAAATGGTAGAATCCTGGCCAGTACCGGGAAAAGTTAGAATCCGTGCGAGTACCGATAAACTGTCCGAACCAGACCGTGAAAAGGGTAGAATTGGTGTCAATACCCGAAAACGGTAGAATCCGGGCCAGTACCGGGAAAAGGTAGAATCCGTGCGAGTATCCAAAAACTGTCCGGACCATACCCTGAAAAGGGTAGAATCGGTGTCAATACCCGAAAACGGTAGAATCCGGGCCAGTACCGGGAAAAGGTAGAATCCGTGCGAGTATCCAAAAACTGTCCGAACCATACCCTGAAAAGGGTAGAATCGGTGTCAATACCCGACAGCGGTAGAATCCGGGTCAGTACCGGGAAAAGTTAGAATCCTGGGCAGTACCGGGAAAAGTTAGAATCCGGGCCAGTACCGGGAAAATGTATAATCCGTCCGAGTACTGATAAACTGTCCGAACTAGACCGTGAAAAGGGTAGAATCGGTGTGAATACCCGAAAAGGGTAGAATCCGGGCCAGTACCGGGAAAAGGTAGAATCCGTGCGAGTATCGAAAAACAGTCCGGACCATACCCTGAAAAGGGTAGAATCGGTGTCAATACCCGAAAACGGTAGAATCCGGGTCAGTACCGGGAAAAGGTAGAATCCGTGCGAGTACCGAAAAACTGTCCGGACCATACCCTGAAAAGGGTAGAATCGGTGTGAATACCCGAAAATGGTAGAATCCTGGCCAGTACCGGGAAAAGTTAGAATCCGTGCGAGTACCGATAAACTGTCCGAACCAGACCGTGAAAAGGGTAGAATCGGTGTGAATACCCGAAAATGGTAGAATCCGGGCCAGTACCGGGAAATGTTAGAATCCGTGCGAGTATCGAAAAACTGTCCGGACCATACCCTGAAAAGGGTAGAATCGGTGTCAATACCCGAAAACGGTAGAATCCGGGCCAGTACCGGGAAAAGGTAGAATCCGTGCGAGTATCGAAAAACTGTCCGGACCATACCCTGAAAAGGGTAGAATTGGTGTCAATACCCGAAAACGGTAGAATCCGGGCCAGTACCGGGAAAAGGTAGAATCCGTGCGAGTATCCAAAAACTGTCCGAACCATACCCTGAAAAGGGTAGAATCGGTGTCAATACCCGACAGCGGTAGAATCCGGGTCAGTACCGTGAAAAGTTAGAATCCGTGCGAGTACCGAAAAACTGTCCGGACCGTACCCTGAAAGGGGTAGAATCGGTGTGAATACCCGAAAAAGGTAGAATCCGGGCCAGTACCGGGAAAATGTAGAATCCGTGCGAGTACCGATAAACTGTCCGAACTAGACCGTGAAAAGGGTAGAATCGGTGTGAATACCCGAAAATGGTAGAATCCGGGCCAGTACCGGGAAAAGGTAGAATCCGTGCGAGTATCCAAAAACTGTCTGAACCATACCCTGAAAAGGGTAGAATCGGTGTCAATACCCGAAAACGGTAGAATCCGGGCCAGTACCGGGAAAAGGTAGAATCCGTGCGAGTACCGAAAAACTGTCAGGACCATACCCTGAAAAGGGTAGAATCGGTGTCAATACCCGACAGCGGTAGAATCCGGGTCAGTATCGGGAAAAGTTAGAATCCGTGCGAGTACCGAAAAACTGTCCGAACCAGACCGTGAAAATGGTAGAATCGGTGTGAATACCCGAAAATGGTAGAAACCGGGCTAGTACCGGGAAAAGTTAGAATCCGTGCGAGTATCAAAAAACTGTCCGAACCATACCCTGAAAAGGGTAGAATCGGTGTGAATACCCGAAAATGGTAGAATCCGGGCCAGTACCGGGAAAATGTATAATCCGTGCGAGTACCGATAAACTGTCCGAACCAGACCGTGAAAAGGGTAGAATCGGTGTGAATACCCGAAAATGGTAGAAACCGGGGCCAGTACCGGGAAAAGTTAGAATCCGTGCGAGTACCGATGAACTGTCCGAACCATACCCTGAAAATGGTAGAATTGGTGTGAATACCCGAAAATGGTAGAATCCGGGCCAGTACCGGGAAAAGGTAGAATCCGTGCGAGTATTGAAAAACTGTCCGGACCATACCCTGGAAAGGGTAGAATCGGTGTGAATACCCGAAAATGGTAGAATCCGGGCCAGTACCGGGAAAAGGTAGAATCCGTGCGAGTATCCAAAAACTGTCTGAACCATACCCTGAAAAGGGTAGAATCGGTGTCAATACCCGAAAACGGTAGAATCCGGGCCAGTACCGGGAAAAGGTAGAATCCGTGCGAGTACCGAAAAACTGTCAGGACCATACCCTGAAAAGGGTAGAATCGGTGTCAATACCCGACAGCGGTAGAATCCGGGTCAGTATCGGGAAAAGTTAGAATCCGTGCGAGTACCGAAAAACTGTCCGAACCAGACCGTGAAAATGGTAGAATCGGTGTGAATACCCGAAAATGGTAGAAACCGGGCTAGTACCGGGAAAAGTTAGAATCCGTGCGAGTATCAAAAAACTGTCCGAACCATACCCTGAAAAGGGTAGAATCGGTGTGAATACCCGAAAATGGTAGAATCCGGGCCAGTACCGGGAAAATGTATAATCCGTGCGAGTACCGATAAACTGTCCGAACTAGACCGTGAAAAGGGTAGAATCGGTGTGAATACCCGAAAAGGGTAGAATCCGGGCCAGTACCGGGAAAAGGTAGAATCCGTGCGAGTACCGAAAAACTGTCCGGACCATACCCTGAAAAGGGTAGAATCGGTGTGAATACCCGAAAATGGTAGAATCCTGGCCAGTACCGGGAAAAGTTAGAATCCGTGCGAGTACCGATAAACTGTCCGAACCAGACCGTGAAAAGGGTAGAATTGGTGTCAATACCCGAAAACGGTAGAATCCGGGCCAGTACCGGGAAAAGGTAGAATCCGTGCGAGTATCCAAAAACTGTCCGGACCATACCCTGAAAAGGGTAGAATCGGTGTCAATACCCGAAAACGGTAGAATCCGGGCCAGTACCGGGGAAAAGGTAGAATCCGTGCGAGTATCCAAAAACTGTCCGAACCATACCCTGAAAAGGGTAGAATCGGTGTCAATACCCGACAGCGGTAGAATCCGGGTCAGTACCGGGAAAAGTTAGAATCCTGGGCAGTACCGGGAAAAGTTAGAATCCGGGCCAGTACCGGGAAAATGTATAATCCGTCCGAGTACTGATAAACTGTCCGAACTAGACCGTGAAAAGGGTAGAATCGGTGTGAATACCCGAAAAGGGTAGAATCCGGGCCAGTACCGGGAAAAGGTAGAATCCGTGCGAGTATCGAAAAACAGTCCGGACCATACCCTGAAAAGGGTAGAATCGGTGTCAATACCCGAAAACGGTAGAATCCGGGCCAGTACCGGGAAAAGGTAGAATCCGTGCGAGTACCGAAAAACTGTCCGGACCATACCCTGAAAAGGGTAGAATCGGTGTGAATACCCGAAAATGGTAGAATCCTGGCCAGTACCGGGAAAAGTTAGAATCCGTGCGAGTACCGATAAACTGTCCGAACCAGACCGTGAAAAGGGTAGAATCGGTGTGAATACCCGAAAATGGTAGAATCCGGGCCAGTACCGGGAAATGTTAGAATCCGTGCGAGTATCGAAAAACTGTCCGGACCATACCCTGAAAAGGGTAGAATCGGTGTCAATACCCGAAAACGGTAGAATCCGGGCCAGTACCGGGAAAAGGTAGAATCCGTGCGAGTATCGAAAAACTGTCCGGACCATACCCTGAAAAGGGTAGAATTGGTGTCAATACCCGAAAACGGTAGAATCCGGGCCAGTACCGGGAAAAGGTAGAATCCGTGCGAGTATCCAAAAACTGTCCGAACCATACCCTGAAAAGGGTAGAATCGGTGTCAATACCCGACAGCGGTAGAATCCGGGTCAGTACCGTGAAAAGTTAGAATCCGTGCGAGTACCGAAAAACTGTCCGGACCGTACCCTGAAAGGGGTAGAATCGGTGTGAATACCCGAAAAAGGTAGAATCCGGGCCAGTACCGGGAAAATGTAGAATCCGTGCGAGTACCGATAAACTGTCCGAACTAGACCGTGAAAAGGGTAGAATCGGTGTGAATACCCGAAAATGGTAGAATCCGGGCCAGTACCGGGAAAAGGTAGAATCCGTGCGAGTATCGAAAAACTGTCCGGACCATACCCTGAAAAGGGTAGAATCTGTGTGAATACCCGAAAATGGTAGAATCCGGGCCAGTACCGGGAAAAGTTAGAATCCGTGCGATTACCGATAAACTGTCCGAACCAGACCGTGAAAAGGGTAGAATCGGTGTGAATACCCGAAAATTGTAGAATCCGGGCCAGTGCCGGGAAAATGTAGAATCCATGCGAGTACCGATAAACTGTCCGAACCAGACAGTGAAAATTGTAGAATCGGTGTGAATTCCCGAAAATGGTAGAATCCGGGCCAGTACCGGGAAAAGTTAGAATCCGTGCGAGTACCGATAAACTGTGCGAACCATACCCTGGAAAGGGTAGAATCGGTGTGAATACCCGAAAATGGTAGAATCCGGGCCAGTACCGGGAAAAGGTAGAATCCGTCCGAGTATCGAAAAACTGTCCGGACCATACCCTGAAAAGGGTAGAATCGGTGTGAATACCCGAAAATGGTAGAATCCGGGCCAGTACCGGGAAAAGTTAGAATCCGTGCGAGTACCGCTAAACTATCCGAACCAGACCGTGAAAAGGGTAGAATCCGGGCCACTACCGGGAAAAGGTAGAATCCGTGCGAGTATCGAAAAACTGTCCGGACCATACCCTGAAAAGGGTAGAATCGGTGTCAATACCCGAAAACGGTAGAATCCGGGCCAGTACCGGGAAAAGGTAGAATCCGTGCGAGTACCGAAAAACTGTCCGGACCATACCCTGAAAAGGGTAGAATCGGTGTGAATACCCGAAAATGGTAGAATCCTGGCCAGTACCGGGAAAAGTTAGAATCCGTGCGAGTACCGATAAACTGTCCGAACCAGACCGTGAAAAGGGTAGAATCGGTGTGAATACCCGAAAATGGTAGAATCCGGGCCAGTACCGGGAAATGTTAGAATCCGTGCGAGTATCGAAAAACTGTCCGGACCATACCCTGAAAAGGGTAGAATCGGTGTCAATACCCAAAAACGGTAGAATCCGGGCCAGTACTGGGAAAAGGTAGAATCCGTGCGAGTATCGAAAAACTGTCCGGACCATACCCTGAAAAGGGTAGAATTGGTGTCAATACCCGAAAACGGTAGAATCCGGGCCAGTACCGGGAAAAGGTAGAATCCATGCGAGTATCCAAAAACTGTCCGAACCATACCCTGAAAAGGGTAGAGTCGGTGTCAATACCCGACAGCGGTAGAATCCGGGTCAGTACCGTGAAAAGTTAGAATCCGTGCGAGTACCGAAAAACTGTCCGGACCGTACCCTGAAAGGGGTAGAATCGGTGTGAATACCCGAAAAAGGTAGAATCCGGGCCAGTACCGGGAAAATGTAGAATCCGTGCGAGTACCGATAAACAGTCCGAACTAGACCGTGAAAAGGGTAGAATCGGTGTGAATACCCGAAAATGGTAGAATCCGGGCCAGTACCGGGAAAAGGTAGAATCCGTGCGAGTATCGAAAAACTGTCCGGACCATACCCTGAAAAGGGTAGAATCTGTGTGAATACCCGAAAATGGTAGAATCCGGGCCAGTACCGGGAAAAGTTAGAATCCGTGCGATTACCGATAAACTGTCCGAACCAGACCGTGAAAAGGGTAGAATCGGTGTGAATACCCGAAAATTGTAGAATCCGGGCCAGTGCCGAGAAAATGTAGAATCCATGCGAGTACCGATAAACTGTCCGAACCGGACAGTGAAAATTGTAGAATCGGTGTGAATACCCGAAAATGGTAGAATCCGGGCCAGTACCGGGAAAAGTTAGAATCCGTGCGAGTACCGATAAACTGTGCGAACCATACCCTGGAAAGGGTAGAATCGGTGTGAATACCCGAAAATGGTAGAATCCGGGCCAGTACCGGGAAAAGGTAGAATCCGTGCGAGTATCGAAAAACTGTCCGGACCATACCCTGAAAAGGGTAGAATCGGTGTGAATACCCGAAAATGGTAGAATCCGGGCCAGTACCGGGAAAAGTTAGAATCCGTGCGAGTACCGATAAACTATCCGAACCAGACCGTGAAAAGGGTAGAATCCGGGCCAGTACCGGGAAAAGGTAGAATCCGTGCGAGTATCGAAAAACTGTCCGGACCATACCCTGAAAAGGGTAGAATCGGTGTCAATACCCGAAAACGGTAGAATCCGGGCCAGTACCGGGAAAAGGTAGAATCCGTGCGAGTACCGAAAAACTGTCCGGACCATACCCTGAAAAGGGTAGAATCGGTGTGAATACCCGAAAATGGTAGAATCCTGGCCAGTACCGGGAAAAGTTAGAATCCGTGCGAGTACCGATAAACTGTCCGAACCAGACCGTGAAAAGGGTAGAATCGGTGTGAATACCCGAAAATGGTAGAATCCGGGCCAGTACCGGGAAATGTTAGAATCCGTGCGAGTATCGAAAAACTGTCCGGACCATACCCTGAAAAGGGTAGAATCGGTGTCAATACCCGAAAACGGTAGAATCCGGGCCAGTACTGGGAAAAGGTAGAATCCGTGCGAGTATCGAAAAACTGTCCGGACCATACCCTGAAAAGGGTAGAATTGGTGTCAATACCCGAAAACGGTAGAATCCGGGCCAGTACCGGGAAAAGGTAGAATCCGTGCGAGTATCCAAAAACTGTCCGAACCATACCCTGAAAAGGGTAGAATCGGTGTCAATACCCGACAGCGGTAGAATCCGGGTCAGTACCGTGAAAAGTTAGAATCCGTGCGAGTACCGAAAAACTGTCCGGACCGTACCCTGAAAGGGGTAGAATCGGTGTGAATACCCGAAAAAGGTAGAATCCGGGCCAGTACCGGGAAAATGTAGAATCCGTGCGAGTACCGATAAACTGTCCGAACTAGACCGTGAAAAGGGTAGAATCGGTGTGAATACCCGAAAATGGTAGAATCCGGGCCAGTACCGGGAAAAGGTAGAATCCGTGCGAGTATCGAAAAACTGTCCGGACCATACCCTGAAAAGGGTAGAATCTGTGTGAATACCCGAAAATGGTAGAATCCGGGCCAGTACCGGGAAAAGTTAGAATCCGTGCGATTACCGATAAACTGTCCGAACCGTACCCTGAAAGGGGTAGAATCGGTGTGAATACCCGAAAAAGGTAGAATCCGGGCCAGTACCGGGAAAATGTAGAATCCGTGCGAGTACCGATAAACTGTCCGAACTAGACCGTGAAAAGGGTAGAATCGGTGTGAATACCCGAAAATGGTAGAATCCGTGCGAGTATCGAAAAACTGTCCGGACCATACCCTGAAAAGGGTAGAATCGGTGTCAATACCCGAAAACGGTAGAATCCGGGCCAGTACCCGGGAAAAGGTAGAATCCGTGCGAGTACCGAAAAACTGTCCGGACCATACCCTGAAAAGGGTAGAATCGGTGTGAATACCCGAAAATGGTAGAATCCTGGCCAGTACCGGGAAAAGTTAGAATCCGTGCGAGTACCGATAAACTGTCCGAACCAGACCGTGAAAAGGGTAGAATCGGTGTGAATACCCGAAAATGGTAGAATCCGGGCCAGTACCGGGAAATGTTAGAATCCGTGCGAGTATCGAAAAACTGTCCGGACCATACCCTGAAAAGGGTAGAATCGGTGTCAATACCCGAAAACGGTAGAATCCGGGCCAGTACCGGGAAAAGGTAGAATCCGTGCGAGTATCGAAAAACTGTCCGGACCATACCCTGAAAAGGGTAGAATTGGTGTCAATACCCGAAAACGGTAGAATCCGGGCCAGTACCGGGAAAAGGTAGAATCCGTGCGAGTATCCAAAAACTGTCCGAACCATACCCTGAAAAGGGTAGAATCGGTGTCAATACCCGACAGCGGTAGAATCCGGGTCAGTACCGTGAAAAGTTAGAATCCGTGCGAGTACCGAAAAACTGTCCGGACCGTACCCTGAAAGGGGTAGAATCGGTGTGAATACCCGAAAAAGGTAGAATCCGGGCCAGTACCGGGAAAATGTAGAATCCGTGCGAGTACCGATAAACTGTCCGAACTAGACCGTGAAAAGGGTAGAATCGGTGTGAATACCCGAAAATGGTAGAATCCGGGCCAGTACCGGGAAAAGGTAGAATCCGTGCGAGTATCGAAAAACTGTCCGGACCATACCCTGAAAAGGGTAGAATCTGTGTGAATACCCGAAAATGGTAGAATCCGGGCCAGTACCGGGAAAAGTTAGAATCCGTGCGATTACCGATAAACTGTCCGAACCAGACCGTGAAAAGGGTAGAATCGGTGTGAATACCCGAAAATTGTAGAATCCGGGCCAGTGCCGAGAAAATGTAGAATCCATGCGAGTACCGATAAACTGTCCGAACCAGACAGTGAAAATTGTAGAATCGGTGTGAATACCCGAAAATGGTAGAATCCGGGCCAGTACCGGGAAAAGTTAGAATCCGTGCGAGTACCGATAAACTGTGCGAACCATACCCTGGAAAGGGTAGAATCGGTGTGAATACCCGAAAATGGTAGAATCCGGGCCAGTACCGGGAAAAGGTAGAATCCGTGCGAGTATCGAAAAACTGTCCGGACCATACCCTGAAAAGGGTAGAATCGGTGTGAATACCCGAAAATGGTAGAATCCGGGCCAGTACCGGGAAAAGTTAGAATCCGTGCGAGTACCGATAAACTATCCGAACCATACCGTGAAAAGGATAGAATCCGGGCCAGTACCGGGAAAAGGTAGAATCCGTGCGAGTATCGAAAAACTGTCCGGACCATACCCTGAAAAGGGTAGAATCGGTGTCAATACCCGGAAACGGTAGAATCCGGGCCAGTACCGGGAAAAGGTAGAATCCGTGCGAGTACCGAAAAACTGTCCGGACCATACCCTGAAAAGGGTAGAATCGGTGTGAATACCCGAAAATGGTAGAATCCTGGCCAGTACCGGGAAAAGTTAGAATCCGTGCGAGTACCGATAAACTGTCCGAACCAGACCGTGAAAAGGGTAGAATCGGTGTGAATACCCGAAAATGGTAGAATCCGGGCCAGTACCGGGAAATGTTAGAATCCGTGCGAGTATCGAAAAACTGTCCGGACCATACCCTGAAAAGGGTAGAATCGGTGTCAATACCCGAAAACGGTAGAATCCGGGCCAGTACCGGGAAAAGGTAGAATCCGTGCGAGTATCGAAAAACTGTCCGGACCATACCCTGAAAAGGGTAGAATTGGTGTCAATACCCGAAAACGGTAGAATCCGGGCCAGTACCGGGAAAAGGTAGAATCCGTGCGAGTATCCAAAAACTGTCCGAACCATACCCTGAAAAGGGTAGAATCGGTGTCAATACCCGACAGCGGTAGAATCCGGGTCAGTACCGTGAAAAGTTAGAATCCGTGCGAGTACCGAAAAACTGTCCGGACCGTACCCTGAAAGGGGTAGAATCGGTGTGAATACCCGAAAAAGGTAGAATCCGGGCCAGTACCGGGAAAATGTAGAATCCGTGCGAGTACCGATAAACTGTCCGAACTAGACCGTGAAAAGGGTAGAATCGGTGTGAATACCCGAAAATGGTAGAATCCGGGCCAGTACCGGGAAAAGGTAGAATCCGTGCGAGAATCGAAAAACTGTCCGGACCATACCCTGAAAAGGGTAGAATCTGTGTGAATACCCGAAAATGGTAGAATCCGGGCCAGTACCGGGAAAAGTTAGAATCCGTGCGATTACCGATAAACTGTCCGAACCAGACCGTGAAAAGGGTAGAATCGGTGTGAATACCCGAAAATTGTAGAATCCGGGCCAGTGCCGGGAAAATGTAGAATCCATGCGAGTACCGATAAACTGTCCGAACCAGACAGTGAAAATTGTAGAATCGGTGTGAATACCCGAAAATGGTAGAATCCGGGCCAGTACCGGGAAAAGTTAGAATCCATGCGAGTACCGATAAACTGTGCGAACCATACCCTGGAAAGGGTAGAATCGGTGTGAATACCCGAAAATGGTAGAATCCGGGCCAGTATCGGGAAAAGGTAGAATCCGTGCGAGTATCGAAAAACTGTCCGGACCATACCCTGAAAAGGGTAGAATCGGTGTGAATACCCGAAAATGGTAGAATCCGGGCCAGTACCGGGAAAAGTTAGAATCCGTGCGAGTACCGATAAACTATCCGAACCAGACCGTGAAAAAGGTAGAATCCGGGCCAGTACCGGGAAAAGGTAGAATCCGTGCGAGTAACGAAAAACTGTCCGGACCATACCCTGAAAAGGGTAGAATCGGTGTCAATACCCGAAAACGGTAGAATCCGGGCCAGTACCGGGAAAAGGTAGAATCCGTGCGAGTACCGAAAAACTGTCCGGACCATACCCTGAAAAGGGTAGAATCGGTGTGAATACCCGAAAATGGTAGAATCCTGGCCAGTACCGGGAAAAGTTAGAATCCGTGCGAGTACCGATAAACTGTCCGAACCAAACCGTGAAAAGGGTAGAATCGGTGTGAATACCCGAAAATGGTAGAATCCGGGCCAGTACCGGGAAATGTTAGAATCCGTGCGAGTATCGAAAAACTGTCCGGACCATACCCTGAAAAGGGTAGAATCGGTGTCAATACCCGAAAACGGTAGAATCCGGGCCAGTACCGGGAATAGGTAGAATCCGTGCGAGTATCGAAAAACTGTCCGGACCATACCCTGAAAAGGGTAGAATTGGTGTCAATACCCGAAAACGGTAGAATCCGGGCCAGTACCGGGAAAAGGTAGAATCCGTGCGAGTATCCAAAAACTGTCCGAACCATACCCTGAAAAGGGTAGAATCGGTGTCAATACCCGACAGCGGTAGAATCCGGGTCAGTACCGTGAAAAGTTAGAATCCGTGCGAGTACCGAAAAACTGTCCGGACCGTACCCTGAAAGGGGTAGAATCGGTGTGAATACCCGAAAAAGGTAGAATCCGGGCCAGTACCGGGAAAATGTAGAATCCGTGCGAGTACCGATAAACTGTCCGAACTAGACCGTGAAAAGGGTAGAATCGGTGTGAATACCCGAAAATGGTAGAATCCGGGCCAGTACCGGGAAAAAGTAGAATCCGTGCGAGTATCGAAAAACTGTCCGGACCATACCCTGAAAAGGGTAGAATCTGTGTGAATACCCGAAAATGGTAGAATCCGGGCCAGTACCGGGAAAAGTTAGAATCCGTGCGATTACCGATAAACTGTCCGAACCAGACCGTGAAAAGGGTAGAATCGGTGTGAATACCCGAAAATTGTAGAATCCGGGCCAGTGCCGGGAAAATGTAGAATCCATGCGAGTACCGATAAACTGTCCGAACCAGACAGTGAAAATTGTAGAATCGGTGTGAATACCCGAAAATGGTAGAATCCGGGCCAGTACCGGGAAAAGTTAGAATCCGTGCGATTACCGATAAACTGTCCGAACCAGACCGTGAAAAGGGTAGAATCGGTGTGAATACCCGAAAATTGTAGAATCCGGGCCAGTGCCGGGAAAATGTAGAATCCATGCGAGTACCGATAAACTGTCCGAACCAGACAGTGAAAATTGTAGAATCGGTGTGAATACCCGAAAATGGTAGAATCCGGGCCAGTACCGGGAAAAGTTAGAATCCATGCGAGTACCGATAAACTGTGCGAACCATACCCTGGAAAGGGTAGAATCGGTGTGAATACCCGAAAATGGTAGAATCCGGGCCAGTATCGGGAAAAGGTAGAATCCGTGCGAGTATCGAAAAACTGTCCGGACCATACCCTGAAAAGGGTAGAATCGGTGTGAATACCCGAAAATGGTAGAATCCGGGCCAGTACCGGGAAAAGTTAGAATCCGTGTGAGTACCGATAAACTATCCGAACCAGACCGTGAAAAAGGTAGAATCCGGGCCAGTACCGGGAAAAGGTAGAATCCGTGCGAGTAACGAAAAACTGTCCGGACCATACCCTGAAAAGGGTAGAATCGGTGTCAATACCCGAAAACGGTAGAATCCGGGCCAGTACCGGGAAAAGGTAGAATCCGTGCGAGTACCGAAAAACTGTCCGGACCATACCCTGAAAAGGGTAGAATCGGTGTGAATACCCGAAAATGGTAGAATCCTGGCCAGTACCGGGAAAAGTTAGAATCCGTGCGAGTACCGATAAACTGTCCGAACCAAACCGTGAAAAGGGTAGAATCGGTGTGAATACCCGAAAATGGTAGAATCCGGGCCAGTACCGGGAAATGTTAGAATCCGTGCGAGTATCGAAAAACTGTCCGGACCATACCCTGAAATGGGTAGAATCGGTGTCAATACCCGAAAACGGTAGAATCCGGGCCAGTACCGGGAATAGGTAGAATCCGTGCGAGTATCGAAAAACTGTCCGGACCATACCCTGAAAAGGGTAGAATTGGTGTCAATACCCGAAAACGGTAGAATCCGGGCCAGTACCGGGAAAAGGTAGAATCCGTGCGAGTATCCAAAAACTGTCCGAACCATACCCTGAAAAGGGTAGAATCGGTGTCAATACCCGACAGCGGTAGAATCCGGGTCAGTACCGTGAAAAGTTAGAATCCGTGCGAGTACCGAAAAACTGTCCGGACCGTACCCTGAAAGGGGTAGAATCGGTGTGAATACCCGAAAAAGGTAGAATCCGGGCCAGTACCGGGAAAATGTAGAATCCGTGCGAGTACCGATAAACTGTCCGAACTAGACCGTGAAAAGGGTAGAATCGGTGTGAATACCCGAAAATGGTAGAATCCGGGCCAGTACCGGGAAAAAGTAGAATCCGTGCGAGTATCGAAAAACTGTCCGGACCATACCCTGAAAAGGGTAGAATCTGTGTGAATACCCGAAAATGGTAGAATCCGGGCCAGTACCGGGAAAAGTTAGAATCCGTGCGATTACCGATAAACTGTCCGAACCAGACCGTGAAAAGGGTAGAATCGGTGTGAATACCCGAAAATTGTAGAATCCGGGCCAGTGCCGGGAAAATGTAGAATCCATGCGAGTACCGATAAACTGTCCGAACCAGACAGTGAAAATTGTAGAATCGGTGTGAATACCCGAAAATGGTAGAATCCGGGCCAGTACCGGGAAAAGTTAGAATCCGTGCGAGTACCGATAAACTGTGCGAACCATACCCTGGAAAGGGTAGAATCGGTGTGAATACCCGAAAATGGTAGAATCCGGGCCAGTACCGGGAAAAGGTAGAATCCGTGCGAGTATCGAAAAACTGTCCGGACCATACCCTGAAAAGGGTAGAATCGGTGTGAATACCCGAAAATGGTAGAATCCGGGCCAGTACCAGGAAAAGTTAGAATCCGTGCGAGTACCGATAAACTATCCGAACCAGACCGTGAAAAGGGTAGAATAGGTGTGAATACCCGAAAATGGTAGAATCCGGGCCAGTACCGGGAATAGTTAGAATCCGTGCGAGTACCGATGAACTGTCCGAACCAGACCGTGAAAAGGGTAGAATCGGTGTGAATACCCGAAAATTGTAGAATCCGGGCCAGTGCCGGGAAAATGTAGAATCCATGCGAGTACCGATAAACTGTCCGAACCAGACAGTGAAAATTGTAGAATCGGTGTGAATACCCGAAAATGGTAGAATCCGGGCCAGTACCGGGAAAAGTTAGAATCCGTGCGAGTACCGATAAACTATCCGAACCAGACCGTGAAAAGGGTAGAATAGGTGTGAATACCCGAAAATGGTAGAATCCGGGCCAGTACCGGGAATAGTTAGAATCCGTGCGAGTACCGATGAACTGTCCGAACCATACCCTGAAAAGGGTAGAATCGGTGTGAATACCCGAAAATGGTAGAATCCGGGCCAGTACCGGGAAAAGGTAGAATCCGTGCGAGAATCGAAAAACTGTCCGGACCATACCCTGAAAAGGGTAGAATCTGTGTGAATACCCGAAAATGGTAGAATCCGGGCCAGTACCGGGAAAAGTTAGAATCCGTGCGATTACCGATAAACTGTCCGAACCAGACCGTGAAAAGGGTAGAATCGGTGTGAATACCCGAAAATTGTAGAATCCGGGCCAGTGCCGGGAAAATGTAGAATCCATGCGAGTACCGATAAACTGTCCGAACCAGACAGTGAAAATTGTAGAATCGGTGTGAATACCCGAAAATGGTAGAATCCGGGCCAGTACCGGGAAAAGTTAGAATCCGTGCGAGTACCGATAAACTGTGCGAACCATACCCTGGAAAGGGTAGAATCGGTGTGAATACCCGAAAATGGTAGAATCCGGGCCAGTACCGGGAAAAGGTAGAATCCGTGCGAGTATCGAAAAACTGTCCGGACCATACCCTGAAAAGGGTAGAATCGGTGTGAATACCCGAAAATGGTAGAATCCGGGCCAGTACCAGGAAAAGTTAGAATCCGTGCGAGTACCGATAAACTATCCGAACCAGACCGTGAAAAGGGTAGAATAGGTGTGAATACCCGAAAATGGTAGAATCCGGGCCAGTACCGGGAATAGTTAGAATCCGTGCGAGTACCGATGAACTGTCCGAACCATACCCTGAAAAGGGTAGAATTGGTGTGAATACCCGAAAATGGTAGAATCCGGGCCAGTACCGGGAAAAGGTAGAATCCGTGCGAGTATCAAAAAACTGTCCGGACCATACCCTGAAAAGGGTAGAATCGGTGTGAATACCCGAAAATGGTAGTATCCGGGCCAGTACCGGGAAAAGTTAGAATCCGTGCGAGTACCGAAAAACTGTCCGGACCATACCCTGAAAAGGGTAGAATCGGTGTCAATACCCGACAGCGGTAGAATCCGGGTCAGTACCGGGAAAAGTTAGAATCCTGGGCAGTACCGGGAAAAGTTAGAATCCGGGCCAGTACCGGGAAAATGTATAATCCGTGCGAGTACCGATAAACTGTCCGAACTAGACCGTGAAAAGGGTAGAATCGGTGTGAATACCCGAAAATGGTAGAATCCGGGCGAGTACCGGCAAAAAGGTAGAATCCGTGCGAGTATCGAAAAACTGTCCGGACCATACCCTGACAGGGTAGAATCGGTGTCAATACCCGAAAACGGTAGAATCCGGGCCAGTACCGGGAAAAGGTAGAATCCGTGCGAGTACCGAAAAACTGTCCGGACCATACCCTGAAAAGGGTAGAATCGGTGTGAATACCCGAAAATGGTAGAATCCTGGCCAGTACCGGGAAAAGTTAGAATCCGTGCGAGTACCGATAAACTGTCCGAACCAGACCGTGAAAAGGGTAGAATCGCTGTGAATACCCGAAAATGGTAGAATCCGGGCCAGTACCGGGAAATGTTAGAATCCGTACGAGTATCGAAAAACTGTCCGGACCATACCCTGAAAAGGGTAGAATCGGTGTCAATACCCGAAAACGGTAGAATCCGGGCCAGTACCGGGAAAAGGTAGAATCCGTGCGAGTATCGAAAAACTGTCCGGACCATACCCTGAAAAGGGTAGAATTGGTGTCAATACCCGAAAACGGTAGAATCCGGGCCAGTACCGGGAAAAGGTAGAATCCGTGCGAGTATCCAAAAACTGTCCGAACCATACCCTGAAAAGGGTAGAATCGGTGTCAATACCCGACAGCGGTAGAATCCGGGTCAGTACCGTGAAAAGTTAGAATCCGTGCGAGTACCGATAAACTGTGCGAACCATACCCTGGAAAGGGTAGAATCGGTGTGAATACCCGAAAATGGTAGAATCCGGGCCAGTACCGGGAAAAGGTAGAATCCGTGCGAGTATCGAAAAACTGTCCGGACCATACCCTGAAAAGGGTAGAATTGGTGTCAATACCCGAAAACGGTAGAATCCGGGCCAGTACCGGGAAAAGGTAGAATCCGTGCGAGTATCCAAAAACTGTCCGAACCATACCCTGAAAAGGGTAGAATCTGTGTGAATACCCGAAAATGGTAGAATCCGGGCCAGTACCGGGAAAAGTTAGAATCCGTGCGATTACCGATAAACTGTCCGAACCAGACCGTGAAAAGGGTAGAATCGGTGTGAATACCCGAAAATTGTAGAATCCGGGCCAGTGCCGGGAAAATGTAGAATCCATGCGAGTACCGATAAACTGTCCGAACCAGACAGTGAAAATTGTAGAATCGGTGTGAATACCCGAAAATGGTAGAATCCGGGCCAGTACCGGGAAAAGTTAGAATCCGTGCGAGTACCGATAAACTGTGCGAACCATACCCTGGAAAGGGTAGAATCGGTGTGAATACCCGAAAATGGTAGAATCCGGGCCAGTACCGGGAAAAGGTAGAATCCGTGCGAGTATCGAAAAACTGTCCGGACCATACCCTGAAAAGGGTAGAATCGGTGTGAATACCCGAAAATGGTAGAATCCGGGCCAGTACCGGGAAAAGTTAGAATCCGTGCGAGTACCGATAAACTATCCGAACCAGACCGTGAAAAGGGTAGAATAGGTGTGAATACCCGAAAATGGTAGAATCCGGGCCAGTACCGGGAATAGTTAGAATCCGTGCGAGTACCGATGAACTGTCCGAACCATACCCTGAAAAGGGTAGAATTGGTGTGAATACCCGAAAATGGTAGAATCCGGGCCAGTACCGGGAAAAGGTAGAATCCGTGCGAGTATCAAAAAACTGTCCGGACCATACCCTGAAAAGGGTAGAATCGGTGTGAATACCCGAAAATGGTAGTATCCGGGCCAGTACCGGCAAAAGTTAGAATCCGTGCGAGTACCGAAAAACTGTCCGGACCATACCCTGAAAAGGGTAGAATCGGTGTCAATACCCGACAGCGGTAGAATCCGGGTCAGTACCGGGAAAAGTTAGAATCCTGGGCAGTACCGGGAAAAGTTAGAATCCGGGCCAGTACCGGGAAAATGTATAATCCGTGCGAGTACCGATAAACTGTCCGAACTAGACCGTGAAAAGGGTAGAATCGGTGTGAATACCCGAAAATGGTAGAATCCGGGCGAGTACCGGCAAAAAGGTAGAATCCGTGCGAGTATCGAAAAACTGTCCGGACCATACCCTGACAGGGTAGAATCGGTGTCAATACCCGAAAACGGTAGAATCCGGGCCAGTACCGGGAAAAGGTAGAATCCGTGCGAGTACCGAAAAACTGTCCGGACCATACCCTGAAAAGGGTAGAATCGGTGTGAATACCCGAAAATGGTAGAATCCTGGCCAGTACCGGGAAAAGTTAGAATCCGTGCGAGTACCGATAAACTGTCCGAACCAGACCGTGAAAAGGGTAGAATCGGTGTGAATACCCGAAAATGGTAGAATCCGGGCCAGTACCGGGAAATGTTAGAATCCGTGCGAGTATCGAAAAACTGTCCGGACCATACCCTGAAAAGGGTAGAATCGGTGTCAATACCCGAAAACGGTAGAATCCGGGCCAGTACCGGGAAAAGGTAGAATCCGTGCGAGTATCGAAAAACTGTCCGGACCATACCCTGAAAAGGGTAGAATTGGTGTTAATACCCGAAAACGGTAGAATCCGGGCCAGTACCGGGAAAAGGTAGAATCCGTGCGAGTATCCAAAAACTGTCCGAACCATACCCTGAAAAGGATAGAATCGGTGTCAATACCCGACAGCGGTAGAATCCGGGTCAGTACCGTGAAAAGTTAGAATCCGTGCGAGTACCGAAAAACTGTCCGGACCGTACCCTGAAAAGGGTAGAATCGGTGTGAATACCCGAAAAAGGTAGAATCCGGGCCAGTACCGGGAAAAGGTAGAATCCGTGCGAGTATCAAAAAACTGTCCGGACCATACCCTGAAAAGGGTAGAATCTGTGTGAATACCCGAAAATGGTAGAATCCGGGCCAGTACCGGGAAAAGTTAGAATCCGTGCGATTACCGATAAACTGTCCGAACCAGACCGTGCAAAGGGTAGAATCGGTGTGAATACCCGAAAATTGTAGAATCCGGGCCAGTGCCGGGAAAATGTAGAATCCATGCGAGTACCGATAAACTGTCCGAACCAGACAGTGAAAATTGTAGAATCGGTGTGAATACCCGAAAATGGTAGAATCCGGGCCAGTACCGGGAAAAGTTAGAATCCGTGCGAGTACCGATAAACTGTGCGAACCATACCCTGGAAAGGGTAGAATCGGTGTGAATACCCGAAAATGGTAGAATCCGGGCCAGTACCGGGAAAAGGTAGAATCCGTGCGAGTATCGAAAAACTGTCCGGACCATACCCTGAAAAGGGTAGAATCGGTGTGAATACCCGAAAATGGTAGAATCCGGGCCAGTACCGGGAAAAGTTAGAATCCGTGCGAGTACCGATAAACTATCCGAACCAGACCGTGAAAAGGGTAGAATCGGTGTGAATACCCGAAAATGGTAGAATCCGGGCCAGTACCGGGAATAGTTAGAATCCGTGCGAGTACCGATGAACTGTCCGAACCATACCCTGAAAAGGGTAGAATTGGTGTGAATACCCGAAAATGGTAGAATCCGGGCCAGTACCGGGAAAAGGTAGAATCCGTGCGAGTATCAAAAAACTGTCCGGACCATACCCTGAAAAGGGTAGAATCGGTGTGAATACCCGAAAATGGTAGTATCCGGGCCAGTACCGGGAAAAGTTAGAATCCGTGCGAGTACCGAAAAACTGTCCGGACCATACCCTGAAAAGGGTAGAATCGGTGTCAATACCCGACAGCGGTAGAATCCGGGTCAGTACCGGGAAAAGTTAGAATCCTGGGCAGTACCGGGAAAAGTTAGAATCCGGGCCAGTACCGGGAAAATGTATAATCCGTGCGAGTACCGATAAACTGTCCGAACTAGACCGTGAAAAGGGTAGAATCGGTGTGAATACCCGAAAATGGTAGAATCCGGGCGAGTACCGGCAAAAAGGTAGAATCCGTGCGAGTATCGAAAAACTGTCCGGACCATACCCTGAAAAGGGTAGAATCGGTGTCAATACCCGAAAACGGTAGAATCCGGGCCAGTACCGGGAAAAGGTAGAATCCGTGCGAGTATCCAAAAACTGTCCGAACCATACCCTGAAAAGGGTAGAATCGGTGTCAATACCCGACAGCGGTAGAATCCGGGTCAGTACCGGGAAAAGTTAGAATCCTGGGCAGTACCGGGAAAAGTTAGAATCCGGGCCAGTACCGGGAAAATGTATAATCCGTGCGAGTACCGATAAACTGTCCGAACTAGACCGTGAAAAGGGTAGAATCGGTGTGAATACCCGAAAAGGGTAGAATCCGGGCCAGTACCGGGAAAAGGTAGAATCCGTGCGAGTATCGAAAAACTGTCCGGACCATACCCTGACAGGGTAGAATCGGTGTCAATACCCGAAAACGGTAGAATCCGGGCCAGTACCGGGAAAAGGTAGAATCCGTGCGAGTACCGAAAAACTGTCCGGACCATACCCTGAAAAGGGTAGAATCGGTGTGAATACCCGAAAATGGTAGAATCCTGGCCAGTACCGGGAAAAGTTAGAATCCGTGCGAGTACCGATAAACTGTCCGCACCAGACCGTGAAAAGGGTAGAATCGGTGTGAATACCCGAAAATGGTAGAATCCGGGCCAGTACCGGGAAATGTTAGAATCCGTGCGAGTATCGAAAAACTGTCCGGACCATACCCTGAAAAGGGTAGAATCGGTGTCAATACCCGAAAACGGTAGAATCCGGGCCAGTACCGGGAAAAGGTAGAATCCGTGCGAGTATCGAAAAACTGTCCGGACCATACCCTGAAAAGGGTAGAATTGGTGTTAATACCCGAAAACGGTAGAATCCGGGCCAGTACCGGGAAAAGGTAGAATCCGTGCGAGTATCCAAAAACTGTCCGAACCATACCCTGAAAAGGGTAGAATCGGTGTCAATACCCGACAGCGGTAGAATCCGGGTCAGAACCGTGAAAAGTTAGAATCCGTGCGAGTACCGAAAAACTGTCCGGACCGTACCCTGAAAAGGGTAGAATCGGTGTGAATACCCGAAAAAGGTAGAATCCGGGCCAGTACCGGGAAAAGGTAGAATTCGTGCAAGTACCGAAAAACAGTCCGGACCATACCGTGAAAAGGGTAGAATCGGTGTGAATACCCGAAAATGGTAGAATCCGGGCCAGTACCGGGAAAAGGTAGAATCCGTGCGAGTATCGAAAAACTGTCCGGACCATACCTTGAAAAGGGTAGAATCGGTGTGAATACCAGAAAATGGTAGAATCCGGGCCAGTACCGGGAAAAGTTAGAATCCGTGCGAGTACCAATAAACTGTCCGAACCAGACCGTGAAGAGGGTAGAATCGGTGTGAATACCCGAAAATGGTAGAATCCGGGCCAGTGCCGGGAAAATGTAGAATCCGTGCGAGTACCGATAAACTGTCTGAACCAAACCGTGAAAAGGGTAGAATCGGTGTGAATACCCGAAAATGGTAGAATCCGGGCCAGTCCCGGGAAAATGTAGAATCCGGGCCACTCCCGGGAAAATGTAGAATCCGTGCGAGTACCGATAAGCTGTCCGAACCAGACCGTGAAAAGTGTAGAATCGGTGTGAATACCCGAAAATGGTAGAATCCTGGGCAGTACCGGGAAAAGGTAGAATCCGTGCGAGTACCAATAAACTGTCCGAACCAGACCGTGAAAAGGGTAGAATCGGTGTGAATACCCGAAAATGGTAGAATCCTGGGCAGTACCGGGAGAAGGTAGAATCCGTGCGAGTACCGATAAACTGTCCGAACCAAACCGTGAAAAGGGTAGAATCGGTGTGAATACCCGAAAATGGTAGAATCCGGGCCAGTACCCGGAAAAGGTAGAATCCGTGCGACTATCAAAAAACTGTCCGAACCATACCCTGAAAAGGGTAGAATCGGTGTCAATACCCGAAAACGGTAGAATCCGGGCCAGTACCGGGAAAAGGTAGAATCCGTGCGAGTATCAAAAAACAGTCCGAACAATACCCTGAAAAGGGTAGAATCGGTGTCAATACCCGAAAATGGTAGAATCCGGGCCAGTACCGGGAAAAGGTAGAATCCGTGCGAGTACCGATAAACTGTCCGAACCATACCCTGAAAAGGGTAGAATCGGTGTGATTACCCGAAAATGGTAGAATCCGGGCCAGTACCCGGAAAAGGTAGAATCCGTGCGACTATCAAAAAACTGTCCGAACCATACCCTGAAAAGGGTAGAATCGGTGTGAATACCCGAAAATGGTAGAATCCGGGCCAATACCGGGAAAAGTTAGAATCCGTGCGAGTTCCAATAAACTGTCCGAACCAGACCGTGAAGAGGGTAGAATCGGTGTGAATACCCGAAAATGGTAGAATCCGGGCCAGTGCCGGGAAAATGTAGAATCCGTGCGAGTACCGATAAACTGTCCGAACCAAACCGTGAAAAGGGTAGAATCGGTGTGAATACCCGAAAATGGTAGAATCCGGGCCAGTCCCGGGAAAATGTAGAATCCGGGCCACTCCCGGGAAAATGTAGAATCCGTGCGAGTACCGATAAGCTGTCCGAACCAGACCGTGAAAAGTGTAGATTCGGTGTGAATACCCGAAAATGGTAGAATCCTGGGCAGTACCGGGAAAAGGTAGAATCCGTGCGAGTACCGATAAACTGTCCGAACCAGACCGTGACAAGGCTAGAATCGGTGTGAATACCCGAAAATGGTAGAATCCGGGCCAGTACCGGGAAAAGGTAGAATCCGTGCGAGTACCGATAAACTGTCCGAACCAGACCGTGAAAAGGGTAGAATCGGTGTGAATACCCGAAAATGGTAGAATCCGGGCCAGTACCGGGAAAAGTTAGAATCCGTGCGAGTACCGATAAACTGTCCGAACCATACCCTGAAAAGGGTAAAATCGGTGTGAATACCCGAAAATGGTAGAATCCGGGCCAGTACCCGGAAAAGGTAGAATCCGTGCGACTATCAAAAAACTGTCCGAACCATACCCTGAAAAGGGTAGAATCGGAGTCAATACCCGAAAACGGTAGAATCCGGGTCAGTACCGGGGAAAAGGAAGAATTCGTGCGAGTACCGAAAAACAGTCCGGACCATACCCTGAAAAGGGTAGAATCGGTGTGAATACCCGAAAATGGTAGAATACGGGCCAGTACCGGGAAAAGGTAGAATCCGTGCGAGTATCCAAAAACTGTCCGAACCATACCCTGAAAAGGGTAGAATCGGTGTAAATACCCGAAAACGGTAGAATCCGGGCCAGTACCGGGAAAAGGTAGAATCCGTGCGAGTACCGAAAAACTGTCCGGACCATACCCTGAAAAGGATAGAATCGGTGTCAATACCCGACAGCGGTAGAATCCGGGTCAGTATTGGGAAAAGTTAGAATCCGTGCGAGTACCGAAAAACTGTCCGGACCGTACCCTGAAAAGGGTAGAATCGGTGTTAATACCCGAAAATGGTAGAATCCGGGCCAGTACCGGGAAAAGGTAGAATCCGTGTGAGTACCGATAAACTGTCCGAACCAGACCGTGAAAATGGTAGAATCGGTGTGAATACCCGAAAATGGTAGAATCCGAGCCAGTACCCGGAAAAGTTAGAATCCGTGCGAGTACCGATAAACTGTCTGAACCATACCCTGAAAAGGGTAGAATCGGTGTGAATACCCGAAAATGGTAGAATCCGGGCCAGTACCGGGAAAAGGTAGAATCCGTGCGAGTATCAAAAAACTGTCCGAACCATACCCTGAAAAGGGTAGAATCGGTGTCAATACCCGAAAACGGTAGAATCCGGGCCAGTACCGGGAAAAGGTAGAATCCGTGCGAGTACCGAAAAACTGTCCGGACCATACCCTGAAAAGCGTAGAATCGGTGTCAATACCCGGCAGTGGTAGAATCCGGGTCAGTACCGGGAAAAGTTAGAATCCTAGGCAGTACCGGGAAAAGTTAGAATCCGTGCGAGTACCGATAAACTGTCCGAACCATACCCTGAAAAGGGTAGAATCGGTGTGAATACCCGAAAAGGGTAGAATCCGGGCCACTACCGGGAAACGGTAGAATCCGTGCGAGTATCAAAAAACTGTCCGAACCATACCCTGAAAGGGGTAGAATCGGTGTCAATACCAGAAAACGGTAGAATCCGGGCAAGTACCGGGAAAAGGTAGAATCCGTGCGAGTACCGATAAACTGTCCGAACCAGACCGTGAAAAGACTAGAATCGGTGTGAATACCGGGAAAAGTTACAATCCTGGGCAGTACCGGGAAAAGGTAGAATCCGTGCGAGTACCGATAAACGGTCCGAACCAGACCGTGAAAAGGGTAGAATCGGTGTGAATACCCGAAAATGGTAGAATCCGGGCCAGTACCGGGAAAATGTAGAATCCGTGCGAGTACCGATAAACTGTCCGAACTAGATCGTGAAAAGGGTAGAATCGGTGTGAATACCCGAAAATGGTAGAATCCGGGCCAGTGCCGGGAAAATGTACAATCCGTGCGAGTACCGATAAACTGTCCGAACTAGATCGTGAATAGGGTAGAATCGGTGTGAATACCCGAAAATGGTAGAATCCGGGCCAGTACTGGGAAAAGTTAGAATCCGTGCGAGTACCGATAAACTGTCCGAACCATACCGTGAAAAGGGTAGAATCGGTGTCAATACCCGAAAATGGTAGAATCCGGGCCAGTATCGGGAAAAGGTAGAATCCGTGCGAGTATCGAAAAACTGTCCGAACTAGATCGTGAAAAGGGTAGAATCGGTGTGAATACCCGAAAATGGTAGAATCCGGGCCAGTACTAGGAAAAGTTAGAATCCGTGCGAGTACCGTTAAACTGTCCGAACCAGACCGTGAAAAGACTAGAATCGGTGTGAATACCGGGAAAAGTTACAATCCTGGGCAGTACCGGGAAAAGGTAGAATCCGTGCGAGTACCGATAAACGGTCCGAACCAGACCGTGAAAAGGGTAGAATCGGTGTCAATACCAGAAAACGGTAGAATCCGGGCAAGTACCAGGAAAAGGTAGAATCCGTGCGAGTACCGATAAACTGTCCGAACCAGACCGTGAAAAGACTAGAATCAGTGTGAATACCGGGAAAAATTACAATCCTGGGCAGTACCGGGAAAAGGTAGAATCCGTGCGAGTACCGATAAACGGTCCGAACCAGACCGTGAAAACGGTAGAATCGGTGTGAATACCCGAAAATGGTAGAATCCGGGCCAGTACCGGGAAAATGTAGAATCCGTGCGAGTACCGATAAACTGTCCGAACTAGATCGTGAAAAGGGTAGAATCGGTGTGAATACCCGAAAATGGTAGAATCCGGGCCAGTGCCGGGAAAATGTAGAATCCGTGCGAGTACCGATAAACTGTCCGAACCAAACCCTGAAAAGGGGAGAATCGGTGTGAAAACCCGAAAAGGGTAGAATCCGGGCCAGTACCGGGAAAATGTACAATCTGTGCTAGTACCGATAAACTGTCTGAACCAGACCGTGAAAAGTGTAGAATCGGTGTGAATACCCGAAAATGGTAGAATCCTGGGCAGTACCGGGGAAAAGGTAGAATCCGTGCGAGTACCGATAAACTGTCCGAACCAGACCGTGAAAAGGGAAGAATCGGTGTCAATACCCGAAAATGGTAGAATCCGGGCCAGTACCGGGAAAATGTAGAATCCGTGCGAGTACCGATAAACTGTCCGAACTAGACCGTGAAAAGGGAAGAATCGGTGTCAATACCCGAAAATGGTAGAATCCGGGCCAGTGCCGGGAAAATGTACAATCCGTGCGAGTACCGATAAACTGTCCGAACTAGATCGTGAAAAGGGTAGAATCGGTGTGAATACCCGAAAATGGTAGAATCCGGGCCAGTACTGGGAAAAGTTAGAATCCGTGCGAGTACCGATAAACTGTCCGAACCATACCGTGAAAAGGGTAGAATCGGTGTCAATACCCGAAAATGGTAGAATCCGGGCCAGTATCGGGAAAAGGTAGAATCCGTGCGAGTATCGAAAAACTGTCCGGACCATACCCTGAAAAGGGTAGAATCGGTGTGAATACCCGAAAATGGTAGAATCCGGGCCAGTACCGGGAAAAGGTAGAATCCGTGCGAGTATCGAAAAACTGTCCGGACCATACCCTGAAAAGGGTAGAATCGGTGTGAATACCCGAAAATGGTAGAATCCGGGCCAGTACCGGGAAAAGTTAGAATCCGTGCGAGTACCAATAAACTGTCCGAACTAGACCGTGAAGAGGGTAGTATCGGTGTGAATACCCGAAAATGGTAGAATCCGGGCCAGTGCCGGGAAAATGTAGAATCCGTGCGAGTACCGATAAACTGTCCGAACCAAACCCTGAAAAGGGGAGAATCGGTGTGAAAACCCGAAAAGGGTAGAATCCGGGCCAGTACCGGGAAAATGTACAATCCATGCTAGTACCGATAAACTGTCCGAACCAGACCGTGAAAAGTGTAGAATCGGTGTGAATGCCCGAAAATGGTAGAATCCTGGGCAGTACCGGGAAAAGGTAGAATCCGTGCGAGTACCGATAAACTGTCCGAACAAGACCGTGAAAAGGGTAGAATCGGTGTGAATACCCGAAAATGGTAGAATCCGATCCAGTACCGGGAAAAGTTAGAATCCGTGCGAGTACCGATAAACTGTCCGAACCATACCCTGAAAAGGGTAGAATCGGTGTGAATACCCCGAAAAGGGTAGAATCCGGGCCACTACCGGGAAACGGTAGAATCCGTGCGAGTATCAAAAAACTGTCCGAACCATACCCTGAAAAGGGTAGAATCGGTGTCAATACCCGAAAACGGTAGAATCCGGGCCGAGTACCGGGAAAAGGTAGAATCCGTGCGAGTACCGATAAACTGTCCGAACCAGACCGTGAAAAGACTAGAATCGGTGTGAATACCGGGAAAAGTTACAATCCTGGGCAGTACCGGGAAAAGGTAGAATCCGTGCGAGTACCGATAAACTGTCCGAACCAGACCGTGAAAAGGGTAGAATCGGTGTGAATACCCGAAAATGGTAGAATCCGGGCCAGTACCGGGAAAATGTAGAATCCGTGCGAGTACCGATAAACTGTCCGAACTAGATCGTGAAAAGGGTAGAATCGGTGTAAATACCCGAAAATGGTAGAATCCGGGCCAGTACTGGGAAAAGTTAGAATCCGTGCGAGAGTACCGATAAACTGTCCGAACCATACCGTGAAAAGGGTAGAATCGGTGTCAATACCCGAAAATGGTAGAATCCGGGCCAGTATCAGGAAAAGGTAGAATCCGTGCGAGTATCGAAAAACTGTCCGGACCATACCCTGAAAAGGGTAGAATCGGTGTGAATACCCGAAAATGGAAGAATCCGGGCCAGTACCGGGAAAAGGTAGAATCCGTGCGAGTATCGAAAAACTGTCCGGACCATACCCTGAAAAGGGGTAGAATCGGTGCGAATACCCGAAAATGGTAGAATCCGGGCCAGTACCGGGAAAAGTTAGAATCCGTGCGAGTACCAATAAACTGTCCGAACCAGACCATGAAGAGGGTAGAATCGGTGTGAATACCCGAAAATGGTAGAATCCGGGCCAGTGCCGGGAAAATGTAGAATCCGTGCGAGTACCGATAAACTGTCCGAACCAAACCGTGAAAAGGGTAGAATCGGTGTGAATACCCGAAAATGGTAGAATCCGGGCCAGTCCCGGGAAAATGTAGAATCCGGGCCACTCCCGGGAAAATGTAGAATCCGTGCGAGTACCGACAAGCTGTCCGAACCAGACCGTGAAAAGTGTAGAATCGGTGTGAATACCCGAAAATGGTAGAATCCTGGGCAGTACCGGGAAAAGGTAGAATCCGTGCGAGTACCGATAAACTGTCCGAAGCAGACCGTGAAAAGGGTAGAATCGGTGTGAATACCTGAAAATGGTAGAATCCGGGCCAGTACCGGGAAAAGGTAGAATCCGTGCGAGTACCGATAAACTGTCCGAACCAGACCGTGAAAATGGTAGAATCGGTGTGAATACCCGAAAATGGTAGAATCCGAGCCAGTACCCGGAAAAGTTAGAATCCGTGCGAGTACCGATAAACTGTCTGAACCATACCCTGAAAAGGGTAGAATCGGTGTGAATACCCGAAAATGGTAGAATCCGGGCCAGTACCGGGAAAAGGTAGAATCCGTGCGAGTACCGATAAACTGTCCGAACCATACCCTGAAAAGGGTAGAATCGGTGTGAATACCCGAAAAGGGTAGAATCCGGGCCACTACCGGGAAACGGTAGAATCCGTGCGAGTATCAAAAAACATTCCGAACCATACCCTGAAAAGGGTAGAATCGGTGTCAATACCCGAAAACGGTAGAATCCGGGCCAGTACCGGGAAAAGGTAGAATCCGTGCGAGTACCGATAAACTGTCCGAACCAGACCGTGAAAAGACTAGAATCGGTGTGAATACCGGGAAAAGTTACAATCCTGGGCAGTACCGGGAAAAGGTAGAATCCGTGCGAGTACCGATAAACTGTCCGAACCAGACCGTGAAAAGGGTAGAATCGGTGTGAATACCCGAAAATGGTAGAATCCGGGCCAGTACCGGGAAAATGTAGAATCCGTGCGAGTACCGATAAACTGTCCGAACTAGATCGTGAAAAGGGTAGAATCGGTGTGAATACCCGAAAATGGTAGAATCCGGGCCAGTACTGGGAAAAGTTAGAATCCGTGCGAGTACCGATAAACTGTCCGAACCATACCGTGAAAAGGGTAGAATCGGTGTCAATACCCGAAAATGGTAGAATCCGGGCCAGTATCGGGAAAAGGTAGAATCCGTGCGAGTATCGAAAAACTGTCCGGACCATACCCTGAAAAGGGTAGAATCGGTGTGAATACCCGAAAATGGTAGAATCCGGGCCACTACCGGGAAAAGGTAGAATCCGTGCGAGTATCGAAAAACTGTCCGGACCATACCCTGAAAAGGGTAGAATCGGTGTGAATACCCGAAAATGGTAGAATCCGGGCCAGTACCGGGAAAAGTTAGAATCCGTGCGAGTACCGATAAACTGTCCGAACCATACCCTGAAAAGGGTAGAATCGGTATGAATACCCGAAAAGGGTAGAATCCGGGCCAGTACCGGGAAAAGGTAGAATCCGTGCGAGTATCAAAAAACTGTCCGAACCATACCCTGAAAAGGGTAGAATCGGCGTCAATACCCGAAAACGGTAGAATCCGGGCCAGTACCGGGAAAAGGTAGAATCCGTGCGAGTACCGAAAAACTGTCCGGACCATACCTTGAAAAGGGTAGAATCGGTGTGAATACACGATGGCGGTAGAATCCGGGTCAGTACCGGGAAAAGTTAGAATCCTGGGCAGTACCGGGAAAAGGTAGAATCCGTGCGAGTACCGATAAACTGTCCGAACCTGACCGTGAAAAGGGTAGAATCGGTGTGAATACCCGAAAATGGTAGAATCCGGGCCATTATCGGGAAAAGGTAGAATCCGTGCGAGTATCGAAAAACTGTCCGGACCATACCCTGAAAAGGGTAGAATCGGTGTGAATACCCGAAAATGGTAGAATCCGGGCCAGTACCGGGAAAAGTTAGAATCCGTGCGAGTACCAATAAACTGTCCGAACCAGACCATGAAGAGGGTAGAATCGGTGTGAATACCCGAAAATGGTAGAATCCGGGCCAGTGCCGGGAAAATGTAGAATCCGTGCGAGTACCGATAAACTGTCCGAACCAAACCGTGAAAAGGGTAGAATCGGTGTGAATACCCGAAAATGGTAGAATCCGGGCCAGTCCCGGGAAAATGTAGAATCCGGGCCACTCCCGGGAAAATGTAGAATCCGTGCGAGTACCGACAAGCTGTCCGAACCAGACCGTGAAAAGTGTAGAATCGGTGTGAATACCCGAAAATGGTAGAATCCTGGGCAGTACCGGGAAAAGGTAGAATCCGTGCGAGTACCGATAAACTGTCCGAACCTGACCGTGAAAAGGGTAGAATCGGTGTGAATACCCGAAAAGGGTAGAATCCGGGCCAGTACCGGGAAAAGGTAGAATCCGTGCGAGTACCGATAAACTGTCCGAACCAGACCGTGAAAAGGGTAGAATCGGTGTGATTACCCGAAAAGGGTAGAATCCGGGCCAGTACCGGGAAAAGGTAGAATCCGTGCGAGTACCGATAAACTGTCCGATCCAGACCGTGAAAAGGGTAGAATCGGTGTGAATACCCGAAAATGGTAGAATCCGGGCCAGTATCGGGAAAAGGTAGAATCCGTGCGAGTATCGAAAAACTGTCCGGACCATACCCTGAAAAGGGTAGAATCGGTGTGAATACCCGAAAATGGTAGAATCCGGGCCAGTACCGGGAAAAGGTAGAATCCGTGCGAGTATCGAAAAACTGTCCGGACCATACCCTGAAAAGGGTAGAATCGGTGTGAATACCCGAAAATGGTAGAATCCGGGCCAGTACCGGGAAAAGTTAGAATCCGTGCGAGTACCGATAAACTGTCCGAACCATACCCTGAAAAGGGTAGAATCGGTATGAATACCCGAAAAGGGTAGAATCCGGGCCAGTACCGGGAAAAGGTAGAATCCGTGCGAGTATCAAAAAACTGTCCGAACCATACCCTGAAAAGGGTAGAATCGGCGTCAATACCCGAAAACGGTAGAATCCGGGCCAGTACCGGGAAAAGGTAGAATCCGTGCGAGTACCGAAAAACTGTCCGGACCATACCTTGAAAAGGGTAGAATCGGTGTGAATACACGACGGCGGTAGAATCCGGGTCAGTACCGGGAAAAGTTAGAATCCTGGGCAGTACCGGGAAAAGGTAGAATCCGTGCGAGTACCGATAAACTGTCCGAACCATACCGTGAAAAGGGTAGAATCGGTGTCAATACCCGAAAACGGTAGAATCCGGGCCAGTACCGGGAAAAGGTAGAATCCGTGCGAGTACCGATAAACTGTCCGAACCTGACCGTGAAAAGGGTAGAATCGGTGTGAATACCCGAAAAGGGTAGAATCCGGGCCAGTACCGGGAAAAGGTAGAATCCGTGCGAGTACCGATAAACTGTCCGAACCAGACCGTGAAAAGGGTAGAATCGGTGTGATTACCCGAAAAGGGTAGAATCCGGGCCAGTACCGGGAAAAGGTAGAATCCGTGCGAGTACCGATAAACTGTCCGATCCAGACCGTGAAAAGGGTAGAATCGGTGTGAATACCCGAAAATGGTAGAATCCGGGCCAGTACCGGGAAAATGTAGAATCCGTGCGAGTACTGATAAACTGTCCGAACTAGATCGTGAAAAGGGTAGAATCGGTGTGAATACCCGAAAATGGTAGAATCCGGGCCAGTACTGGGAAAAGTTAGAATCCGTGCGAGTACCGATAAACTGTCCGAACCATACCGTGAAAAGGGTAGAATCGGTGTCAATACCCGAAAATGGTAGAATCCGGGCCAGTATCGGGAAAAGGTAGAATCCGTGCGAGTATCGAAAAACTGTCCGGACCATACCCTGAAAAGGGTAGAATCGGTGTGAATACCCGAAAATGGTAGAATCCGGGCCAGTACCGGGAAAAGTTAGAATCCGTGCGAGTACCGATAAACTGTCCGAACCATTCCCTGAAAAGGGTAGAATCGGTGTGAATACCCGAAAAGGGTAGAATCCGGGCCAGTACCGGGAAAAGGTAGAATCCGTGCGAGTACCGATAAATTGTCCGAACCATACCCTGAAAAGGGTAGAATCGGTGTGAATACCCGAAAAGGGTAGAATCCGGGCCAGTACCGGGAAAAGCTAGAATCCGTGCGAGTACCGATAAACTGTCCGAACCATACCCTGAAAAGGGGAGAATCGGTGTGAAAACCCGACAAGGGTAGAATCCGGGCCAGTACCGGGAAAATGTACAATCCGTGCTAGTACCGATAAACTGTCCGAACCAGACCGTGAAAAGTGTAGAATCGGTGTGAATACCCGAAAATGGTAGAATCCTGGGCAGTACCGGGAAAAGGTAGAATCCGTGCGAGTACCGATAAACTGTCCGAACCAGACCGTGAAAAGGGTAGAATCGGTATGAATACCCGAAAATGGTAGAATCCGAGCCAGTACCGGGAAAAGTTAGAATCCGAGCGAGTACCGATAAACTGTCCGAACCATACCCTGAAAAGGGTAGAATCGGTGTGAATACCCGAAAAGGGTAGAATCCGGGCCAGTACCGGGAAAAGGTAGAATCCGTGCGAGTACCGATAAACTGTCCGATCCAGACCGTGAAAAGGGTAGAATCGGTGTGAATACCCGAAAAGGGTAGAATCCGGGCCAGTACCGGGAAAAGGTAGAATCCGTGCGAGTACCGATAAACTGTCCGATCCAGACCGTGAATAGGGTAGAATCGGTGTGAATACTCGAAAATGGTAGAATCCGAGCCAGTACCGGGAAAAGTTAGAATCCGTGCGAGTACCGATAAACTGTCCGAACCATACCCTGAAAAGGGTAGAATCGGTGTGAATACCCGAAAAGGGTAGAATCCGGGCCAGTACCGGGAAAAGGTAGAATCCGTGCGAGTACCGATAAACTGTCCGATCCAGACCGTGAAAAGGGTAGAATCGGTGTGAATACCCGAAAATGGTAGAATCCGAGCCAGTACCGGGAAAAGTTAGAATCCGTGCGAGTACCGATAAACTGTCCGAACCAGACCGTGAAAAGGATAGAATCGGTGTGAATACCCGAAAATGGTAGAATCCAGGCCAGTACCGGGAAAAGTTAGAATCCGTGCGAGTACCGATAAACTGTCCGAACCATACCCTGAAAAGGGTAGAATCGGTGTGAATACCCGAAAAGGGTAGAATCCGGGCCAGTACCGGGAAAAGGTAGAATCCGTGCGAGTACCGATAAACTGTCCGATCCAGACCGTGAAAAGGGTAGAATCGGTGTGAATACCCGAAAATAGTAGAATCCGAGCCAGTACCGGGAAAAGTTAGAATCCGTGCGAGTACCGATAAACTGTCCGAACCATACCCTGAAAAGGGTAGAATCGGTATGAATACCCGAAAAGGGTAGAATCCGGGCCAGTACCGGGAAAAGGTAGAATCCGTGCGAGTATCAAAAAACTGTCCCAACCATACCCTGAAAAGGGTAGAATCGGTGTCAATACCCGAAAACGGTAGAATCCGGGCCAGTACCGGGAAAAGGTAGAATCCGTGCGAGTACCGAAAAACTGTCCGGACCATACCTTGAAAAGGGTAGAATCGGTGTGAATACCCGACGGCGGTAGAATCCGGGTCAGTACCGGGAAAAGTTAGAATCCTGGGCAGTACCGGGAAAAGGTAGAATCCGTGCGAGTACCGATAAACTGTCCGAACCAGACCGTGAAAAGGGTAGAACCGGTGTGAATACCCGAAAATGGTAGAATCCGGGTCAGTACCGGGAAAAGTTAGAATCCGTGCGAGTACCGATAAACTGTCTGAACCAAACCGTGAAAAGGGTAGAATCGCTGTGAATACCCGAAAATGGTAGAATCCGGGCCAGTACCGGGAAAAGGTAGAATCCGTGCGAGTATCAAAAAACTGTCCGGACCATACCCTGAAAAGGGTAGAATCGGTGTCAATACCCGACAGCGGTAGAATCCGGGTCAGTACCGGGAAAAGTTAGAATCCTGGGCAGTACCGGGAAAAGGTAGAATCCGTGCGAGTACCGATAAACTGTCCGAACCATACCGTGAAAAGGGTAGAATCGGTGTCAATACCCGAAAACGGTAGAATCCGGGCCAGTACCGGGAAAAGGTAGAATCCGTGTGAGTACCGAAAAACTGTCCAGACCATACCCTGAAAAGGGTAGAATCGGTGTCAATACCTGACTACGGTAGAATCCGGGTCAGTACCGGGAAAAGTTGGAATCCTGGGCAGTACCGGGAAAAGGTAGAATCCGTGCGAGTACCGATAAACTGTTCGAACCAGACCGTGAAAAGGGTAGAATCAGTGTGAATACCCGAAAATGGTAGAATCCGGGCCATTACCGGGAAAAGTTAGAATCCGTGCGAGTACCGATAAACTGTCCGAACCTGACCGTGAAAAGGGTAGAATCGGTGTGAATACCCGAAAATGGTAGAATCCGGGCCATTACCGGGAAAAGTTAGAATCCGTGCGAGTACCGATAAACTGTCCGAACCTGACCGTGAAAAGGGTAGAATCGGTGTGAATACCCGAAAATGGTAGAATCCGGGCCAGTCCCGGGAAAATGTAGAATCCGTGCGAGTACCGATAAACTGTCCGAACCAGACCGTGAAAAGTGTAGAATCGGTGTGAATACCCGAAAATGGTAGAATCCTGGGCAGTACCGGGAAAAGGTAGAATCCGTGCGAGTACCGATAAACAGTCCGAACCAGACCATGAAAAGGGTAGAATCGGTGTGAATACCGGGAAAAGTTACAATCCTGGGCAGTACCGGGAAAAGGTAGAATCCGTGCGAGTACCGATAAACTGTCCGAACCAGACCGTGAAAAGGGTAGAATCGGTGTGAATACCGGGAAAAGTTACAATCCTGGGCAGTACCGGGAAAAGGTAGAATCCGTGCGAGTACCGATAAACTGTCCGATCCAGACCGTGAAAAGGGTAGAATCGGTGTGAATACCCGAAAAGGGTAGAATCCGGGCCAGTACCGGGAAAATGTAGAATCCGTGCGAGTACCGATAAACTGTCCGATCCAGACCGTGAAAAGGGTAGAATCCGTGTGAATACCCGAAAATAGTAGAATCCGAGCCAGTACCGGGAAAAGTTAGAATCCGTGCGAGTACCGATAAACTGTCCGAACCATACCCTGAAAAGGGTAGAATCGGTATGAATACCCGAAAAGGGTAGAATCCGGGCTAGTACCGGGAAAAGGTAGAATCCGTGCGAGTATCAAAAAACTGTCCGAACCATACCCTGAAAAGGGTAGAATCGGTGTCAATACCCGAAAACGGTAGAATCCGGGCCAGTACCGGGAAAAGGTAGAATCCGTGCGAGTACCGAAAAACTGTCCGGACCATACCTTGAAAAGGGTAGAATCGGTGTGAATACCCGACGGCGGTAGAATCCGGGTCAGTACCGGGAAAAGTTAGAATCCTGGGCAGTACCGGGAAAAGGTAGAATCCGTGCGAGTACCGATAAACTGTCCGAACCAGACCGTGAAAAGGGTAGAACCGGTGTGAATACCCGAAAATGGTAGAATCCGGGTCAGTACCGGGAAAAGTTAGAATCCGTGCGAGTACCGATAAACTGTCCGAACCTGACCGTGAAAAGGGTACAATCGGTGTGAATACCCGAAAATGGTAGAATCCGGGCCATTATCGGGAAAAGGTAGAATCCGTGCGAGTATCGAAAAACTGTCCGGACCATACCCTGAAAAGGGTAGAATCGGTGTGAATACCCGAAAATGGTAGAATCCGGGCCAGTACCGGGAAAAGTTAGAATCCGTGCGAGTACCGATAAACTGTCCGAACCAGACCGTGAAAAGGGTAGAATCGGTGTGAATACCCGAAAATGGTAGAATCCGGGCCAGTACCGGGAAAAGGTAGAATCCGTGCGAGTATCAAAAAACTGTCCGGACCATACCCTGAAAAGGGTAGAATCGGTGTCAATACCCGACAGCGGTAGAATCCGGGTCAGTACCGGGAAAAGTTAGAATCCTGGGCAGTACCGGGAAAAGGTAGAATCCGTGCGAGTACCGATAAACTGTCCGAACCATACCGTGAAAAGGGTAGAATCGGTGTCAATACCCGAAAACGGTAGAATCCGGGCCAGTACCGGGAAAAGGTAGAATCCGTGCGAGTACCGAAAAACTGTCCAGACCATACCCTGAAAAGGGTAGAATCGGTGTCAATACCTGACTGCGGTAGAATCCGTGTCAGTACCGGGAAAAGTTGGAATCCTGGGCAGTACCGGGAAAAGGTAGAATCCGTGCGAGTACCGATAAACTGTTCGAACCAGACCGTGAAAAGGGTAGAATCAGTTGAATACCCGAAAATGGTAGAATCCGGGCCATTACCGGGAAAAGTTAGAATCCGTGCGAGTACCGATAAACTGTCCGAACCTGACCGTGAAAAGGGTAGAATCGGTGTGAATACCCGAAAATGGTAGAATCCGGGCCAGTCCCGGGAAAATGTAGAATCCGTGCGAGTACCGATAAACTGTCCGAACCAGACCGTGAAAAGTGTAGAATCGGTGTGAATACCCGAAAATGGTAGAATCCTGGGCAGTACCGGGAAAAGGTAGAATCCGTGCGAGTACCGATAAACAGTCCGAACCAGACCATGAAAAGGGTAGAATCGGTGTGAATACCGGGAAAAGTTACAATCCTGGGCAGTACCGGGAAAAGGTAGAATCCGTGCGAGTACCGATAAACTGTCCGAACCAGACCGTGAAAAGGGTAGAATCGGTGTGAATACCGGGAAAAGTTACAATCCTGGGCAGTACCGGGAAAAGGTAGAATCCGTGCGAGTACCGATAAACTGTCCGATCCAGACCGTGAAAAGGGTAGAATCGGTGTGAATACCCGAAAATGGTAGAATCCGGGCCAGTACTGGGAAAAGTTAGAATCCGTGCGAGTACCGATAAACTGTCCGAACCAGATCGTGAAAATCGTAGAATCGGTGTGAATACCCGAAAATGGTAGAATCCGGGCCAGTGCCGGGAAAATGTAGAATCCGTGCGAGTACCGATAAACTGTCCGAACCAGACCGTGAAAAGGGTAGAATCGGTGTGAATACCCAAAAATGGTAGAATCCGGGCCAATCCCGGGAAAATGTAGAATCCGTGCGAGTACCGATAAACTGTCCGAACCAGACCGTGAAAAGTGTAGAATCGGTGTGAATACCCGAAAATGGTAGAATCCTGGGCAGTACCGGGAAAAGGTAGAATCCGTGCGAGTACCGATAAACTGTCCGAACCAGACCGTGAAAAGGGTAAAATCGGTGTGAATACCCGAAAATGGTAGATCCGGGCTAGTACCGGGAAAAGGTAGAATCCGTGCGAGTATCAAAAAACTGTCCGGACCATACCCTGAAAAGGGTAGAATCGGTGTCAATACCCGACAGCGGTAGAATCCGGGTCAGTACCGGGAAAAGTTAGAATCCTGGGCAGTACCGGGAAAAGGTAGAATCCGTGCGAGTACCGATAAACTGTCCGAACCATACCGTGAAAAGGGTAGAATCGGTGTCAATACCCGAAAACGGTAGAATCCGGGCCAGTACCGGGAAAAGGTAGAATCCGTGCGAGTACCGAAAAACTGTCCAGACCATACCCTGAAAAGGGTAGAATCGGTGTCAATACCTGACTGCGGTAGAATCCGTGTCAGTACCGGGAAAAGTTGGAATCCTGGGCAGTACCGGGAAAAGGTAGAATCCGTGCGAGTACCGATAAACTGTTCGAACCAGACCGTGAAAAGGGTAGAATCAGTTGAATACCCGAAAATCGTAGAATCCGGGCCATTACCGGGAAAAGTTAGAATCCGTGCGAGTACCGATAAACTGTCCGAACCTGACCGTGAAAAGGGTAGAATCGGTGTGAATACCCGAAAATGGTAGAATCCGGGCCAGTCCCGGGAAAATGTAGAATCCGTGCGAGTACCGATAAACTGTCCGAACCAGACCGTGAAAAGTGTAGAATCGGTGTGAATACCCGAAAATGGTAGAATCCTGGGCAGTACCGGGAAAAGGTAGAATCCGTGCGAGTACCGATAAACAGTCCGAACCAGACCATGAAAAGGGTAGAATCGGTGTGAATACCGGGAAAAGTTACAATCCTGGGCAGTACCGGGAAAAGGTAGAATCCGTGCGAGTACCGATAAACTGTCCGAACCAGACCGTGAAAAGGGTAGAATCGGTGTGAATACCGGGAAAAGTTACAATCCTGGGCAGTACCGGGAAAAGGTAGAATCCGTGCGAGTACCGATAAACTGTCCGATCCAGACCGTGAAAAGGGTAGAATCGGTGTGAATACCCGAAAATGGTAGAATCCGGGCCAGTACTGGGAAAAGTTAGAATCCGTGCGAGTACCGATAAACTGTCCGAACCAGATCGTGAAAATCGTAGAATCGGTGTGAATACCCGAAAATGGTAGAATCCGGGCCAGTGCCGGGAAAATGTAGAATCCGTGCGAGTACCGATAAACTGTCCGAACCAGACCGTGAAAAGGGTAGAATCGGTGTGAATACCCAAAAATGGTAGAATCCGGGCCAATCCCGGGAAAATGTAGAATCCGTGCGAGTACCGATAAACTGTCCGAACCAGACCGTGAAAAGGGTAGAATCGGTGTGAATACCCGAAAACGGTAGAATCCGGGCCAGTACGGGGAAAATGTAGAATCCGTGCGAGTACCGATAAACTGTCCGAATCAGACCGTGAAAAGGGTAGAATCGGTGTGGATACCCGAAAATGGTAGAATCCGGGCCAGTGCCGGGAAAATGTAGAATCCGTGCGAGTACCGATAAACTGTCCGAACCAGACCGTGAAAAGGGTAGAATCGGTGTGAATACCCAAAAATGGTAGAATCCGGGCCAGTATCGGGAAAATGTAGAATCCGTGCGAGTACCGATAAACTGTCCGAACCAGACCGTGAAAAGTGTAGAATCGGTGTGAATACCCGAAAATGGTAGAATCCTGGGCAGTACCGGGAAAAGGTAGAATCCGTGCGAGTACCGATAAACTGTCCGAACCAGACCGTGAAAAGGGTAGAACCGGTGTGAATACCCGAAAATGGTAGAATCCGGGCCAGTGCGGGGAAAATATAGAATCCGTGCGAGTACCGATAAACTGTCCGAACCAGACCGTGAAAAGGGTAGAATCGGTGTGAATACCCGAAAACGGTAGAATCCGGGCCAGTCCCGGGAAAATGTAGAATCCGTGCGAGTACCGAAAAACTGTCCGAACCAGACCGTGAAAAGGGTAGAATCGGTGTGAATACCCGAAAACGGTAGAATCCGGGCCAGTACCGGGAAAAGGTAGAATCCGTGCGAGTACCGATAAACTGTCCGATCCAGACCGTGAAAAGGGTAGAACCGGTGTGAATACCCGAAAATGGTAGAATCCGGGCCAGTGCGGGGAAAATGTAGAATCCGTGCGAGTACCGATAAACTGTCCGAATCAGACCGTGAAAAGGGTAGAATCGGTGTGAATACCCGAAAATGGTAGAATCCGGGCCAGTACCGGGAAAAGGTAGAATCCGTGCGAGTATCAAAAAACTGTCCGGACCATACCCTGAAAAGGGTAGAATCGGTGTCAATACACGACAGCGGTAGAATCCGGGTCAGTACCGGGAAAAGTTAGAATCCTGGGCAGTACCGGGAAAAGGTAGAATCCGTGCGAGTACCGAAAAACTGTCCAGACCATACCCTGAAAAGGGTAGAATCGGTTTCAATACCCGACTGCGGTAGAATCCGGGTCAGTACCGGGAAAAGTTGGAATCCTGGGCAGTACCGGGAAAAGGTAGAATCCGTGCGAGTACCGATAAACTGTTCGAACCAGACCGTGAAAAGGGTAGAATCGGTGTGAATACCCGAAAATGGTAGAATCCGGGCCAGTACCGGGAAAAGTTAGAATCCGTGCGAGTACCGATAAACTGTCCGAACCTGACCGTGAAAAGGGTAGAATCGGTGTCAATACCCGAAAATGGTAGAATCCGGGCCAGTCCCGGGAAAATGTAGAATCCGTGCGAGTACCGATAAACTGTCCGAACCAGACCGTGAAAAGGGTAGAATCGGTGTGAATACCCAAAAATGGTAGAATCCGGGCCAGTATCGGGAAAATGTAGAATCCGTGCGAGTACCGATAAACTGTCCGAACCAGACCGTGAAAAGGGTAGAATCGGTGTGAATACCGGGAAAAGTTACAATCCTGGGCAGTACCGGGAAAAGGTAGAATCCGTGCGAGTACCGATAAACTGTCCGAACCAGACCGTGAAAAGTGTAGAATCGGTGTGAATACCCGAAAATGGTAGAATCCGGGCCAGTACCGGGAAAAGGTAGAATCCGTGCGAGTATCAAAAAACTGTCCGGACCATACCCTGAAAAGGGTAGAATCGGTGTCAATACCCGACAGCGGTAGAATCCGAGTCAGTACCGGGAAAAGTTAGAATCCTGGGCAGTACCGGGAAAAGGTAGAATCCGTGCGAGTACCGATAAACTGTCCGGACCATACCGTGAAAAGGCTAGAATCGGTGTCAATACCCGAAAACGGTAGAATCCGGGCCAGTACCGGGAAAAGGTAGAATCCGTGCGAGTACCGAAAAACTGTCCAGACCATACCCTGAAAAGGGTAGAATCGGTGTCAATACCCGACTGCGGTAGAATCCGGGTCAGTACCGGGAAAAGTTGGAATCCTGGGCAGTACCGGGAAACGGTAGAATCCGTGCGAGTACCGATAAACTGTTCGAACCAGACCGTGAAAAGGGTAGAATCGGTGTGAATACCCGAAAATGGTAGAATCCGGGCCAGTACCGGGAAAAGTTAGAATCCGTGCGAGTACCGATAAACTGTCCGAACCTGACCGTGAAAAGGGTAGAATCGGTGTGAATACCCGAAAATGGTAGAATCCGGGCCAGTCCCGGGAAAATGTAGAATCCGTGCGAGTACCGATAAACTGTCCGAACCAGACCGTGAAAAGTGTAGAATCGGTGTGAATACCCGAAAATGGTAGAATCCTGGGCAGTACCGGGAAAAGGTAGAATCCGTGCGAATACCGATAAACAGTCCGAACCAGACCATGAAAAGGGTAGAATCGGTGTGAATACCGGGAAAAGTTACAATCCTGGGCAGTACCGGGAAAAGGTAGAATCCGTGCGAGTACCGATAAACTGTCCGAACCAGACCGTGAAAAGGGTAGAATCGGTGTGAATACCGGGAAAAGTTACAATCCTGGGCAGTACCGGGAAAAGGTAGAATCCGTGCGAGTACCGATAAACTGTCCGAACCAGACCGTGAAAAGTGTAGAATCGGTGTGAATACCCGAAAATGGTAGAATCCTGGGCAGTACCGGGAAAAGGTAGAATCCGTGCGAATACCGATAAACAGTCCGAACCAGACCATGAAAAGGGTAGAATCGGTGTGAATACCGGGAAAAGTTACAATCCTGGGCAGTACCGGGAAAAGGTAGAATCCATGCGAGTACCGATAAACTGTCCGATCCAGACCGTGAAAAGGGTAGAATCGGTGTGAATACCCGAAAATGGTAGAATCCGGGCCAGTACTGGGAAAAGTTAGAATCCGTGCGAGTACCGATAAACTGTCCGAACCAGATCGTGAAAATGGTAGAATCGGTGTGAATACCCGAAAATGGTAGAATCCGGGCCAGTGCCGGGAAAATGTAGAATCCGTGCGAGTACCGATAAACTGTCCGAACCAGACCGTGAAAAGGGTAGAATCGGTGTGAATACCCAAAAATGGTAGAATCCGGGCCAGTACCGGGAAAATGTAGAATCCGTGCGAGTACCGATAAACTGTCCGAACCAGACCGTGAAAAGTGTAGAATCGGTGTGAATACCCGAAAATGGTAGAATCCTGGGCAGTACCGGGAAAAGGTAGAATCCGTGCGAGTACCGATAAACTGTCCGAACCAGACCGTGAAAAGGGTAAAATCGGTGTGAATACCCGAAAATGGTAGAATCCGGGCTAGTACCGGGAAAAGGTAGAATCCGTGCGAGTATCAAAAAACTGTCCGAACCATACCCTGAAAAGGGTAGAATCGGTGTGAATACCCGAAAACGGTAGAATCCGGGCCAGTCCCGGGAAAATGTAGAATCCGTGCGAGTACCGAAAAACTGTCCGAACCAGACCGTGAAAAGGGTAGAATCGGTGTGAATACCCGAAAACGGTAGAATCCGGGCCAGTACCGGGAAAAGGTAGAATCCGTGCGAGTACCGATAAACTGTCCGATCCAGACCGTGAAAAGGGTAGAACCGGTGTGAATACCCGAAAATGGTAGAATCCGGGCCAGTGCGGGGAAAATGTAGAATCCGTGCGAGTACCGATAAACTGTCCGAATCAGACCGTGAAAAGGGTAGAATCGGTGTGAATACCCGAAAATGGTAGAATCCGGGCCAGTACCGGGAAAAGGTAGAATCCGTGCGAGTATCAAAAAACTGTCCGGACCATACCCTGAAAAGGGTAGAATCGGTGTCAATACACGACAGCGGTAGAATCCGGGTCAGTACCGGGAAAAGTTAGAATCCTGGGCAGTACCGGGAAAAGGTAGAATCCGTGCGAGTACCGAAAAACTGTCCAGACCATACCCTGAAAAGGGTAGAATCGGTTTCAATACCCGACTGCGGTAGAATCCGGGTCAGTACCGGGAAAAGTTGGAATCCTGGGCAGTACCGGGAAAAGGTAGAATCCGTGCGAGTACCGATAAACTGTTCGAACCAGACCGTGAAAAGGGTAGAATCGGTGTGAATACCCGAAAATGGTAGAATCCGGGCCAGTACCGGGAAAAGTTAGAATCCGTGCGAGTACCGATAAAGTGTCCGAACCAGACCGTGAAAAGGGTAGAATCGGTGTGAATACCCGAAAATGGTAGAATCCGGGCCAGTCCCGGGAAAATGTAGAATCCGTGCGAGTACCGATAAACTGTCCGAACCAGACCGTGAAAAGTGTAGAATCGGTGTGAATACCCGAAAATGGTAGAATCCGGGCCAGTACCGGGAAAAGGTAGAATCCGTGCGAGTATCAAAAAACTGTCCGGACCATACCCTGAAAAGGGTAGAATCGGTGTCAATACCCGACAGCGGTAGAATCCGGGTCAGTACCGGGAAAAGTTAGAATCCTGGGCAGTACAGGGAAAAGGTAGAATCCGTGCGAGTACCGATAAACTGTCCGGACCATACCGTGAAAAGGGTAGAATCGGTGTCAATACCCGAAAACGGTAGAATCCGGGCCAGTACCGGGAAAAGGTAGAATCCGTGCGAGTACCGAAAAACTGTCCAGACCATACCCTGAAAAGGGTAGAATCGGTGTCAATACCCGACTGCGGTAGAATCCGGGTCAGTACCGGGAAAAGTTAGAATCCTGGGCAGTACCGGGAAAAGGTAGAATCCGTGCGAGTACCGATAAACTGTCCGAACCATATCGTGAAAAGGGTAGAATCGGTGTGAATACCCGAAAATGGTAGAATCCGGGCCAGTGCGGGGAAAATGTAGAATCCGTGCGAGTACCGATAAATTGTCCGAATCAGACCGTGAAAAGGGTAGAATCGGTGTGAATACCCGAAAATGGTAGAATCCAGGCCAGTACCGGGAAAAGGTAGAATCCGTGCGAGTATCAAAAAACTGTCCGGTCCATACCCTGAAAAGGGTAGAATCGGTGTCAATACCCGACAGCGGTAGAATCCGGGTCAGTACCGGGAAAAGTTAGAATCCTGGGCAGTACCGGGAAAAGGTAGAATCCGTGCGAGTACCGATAAACTGTCCGAACCATACCGTGAAAAGGGTAGAATCGGTGTCAATACCCGAAAATGGTAGAATCCGGGCCAATACCGGGAAAAGGTAGAATCCGTGCGAGTACCGAAAAACTGTCCAGACCATACCCTGAAAAGGGTAGAATAGGTGTCAATACCCGACTGCGGTAGAATCCGGGTCAGTACCGGGAAAAGTTGGAATCCTGGGCAGTACCGGGAAAAGGTAGAATCCGTGCGAGTACCGATAAACTGTTCGAACCAGACCGTGAAAAGGGTAGAATCGGTGTGAATACCCGAAAATGGTAGAATCCGGGCCAGTACCGGGAAAAGTTAGAATTCGTGCGAGTACCGATAAACTGTCCGAACCTGACCGTGAAAAGGGTAGAATCGGTGTGAATACCCGAAAATGGTAGAATCCGGGCCAGTGCCGGGAAAATGTAGAATCCGTGCGAGTACCGATAAACTGTCCGAACCAGACCGTGAAAAGGGTAGAATCGGTGTGAATACCCAAAAATGGTAGAATCCGGGCCAGTATCGGGAAAATGTAGAATCCGTGCGAGTACCGATAAACTGTCCGAACCAGACCGTGAAAAGTGTAGAATCTGTGTGAATACCCGAAAATGGTAGAATCCTGGGCAGTACCGGGAAAAGGTAGAATCCGTGCGATTACCGATAAACTGTCCGAACCAGACCGTGAAAAGGGTAGAACCGGTGTGAATACCCGAAAATGGTAGAATCCGGGCCAGTGCGGGGAAAATGTAGAATCCGTGCGAGTACCGATAAACTGTCCGAACCAGACCGTGAAAAGGGTAGAATCGGTGTGAATACCCGAAAATGGTAGAATCCGGGCCAGTCCCGGGAAAATGTAGAATCCGTGCGAGTACCGATAAACTGTCCGAACCCGACCGTGAAAAGTGTAGAATCGGTGTGAATACCCGAAAATGGTAGAATCCTGGGCAGTACCGGGAAAAGGTAGAATCCATGCGAGTACCGATAAACTGTCCGAACCAGACCGTGAAAAGGGTAGAATCGATGTGAATACCGGGAAAAGTTACAATCCTGGGCAGTACCGGGAAAAGGTAGAATCCGTGCGTGTACCGATAAACTGTCCGAACCAGACCGTGAAAGGGGTAGAATCGGTGTGAATACCCGAAAATGGTAGAATCCGGGCCAGTACCGGGAAAATGTAGAATCCGTGCGAGTACCGATAAACTGTCCGAACTAGATCGTGAAAAGGGTAGAATCGGTGTGAATACCCGAAAATGGTAAAATCCGGGCCAGTACTGGGAAAAGTTAGAATCCGTGCGAGTACCGATAAACTTTCCGAACCAGATCGTGAAAAGGGTAGAATCGGTGTGAATACCTGAAAATGGTAGAATCCTGGGCAGTACCGGGAAAAGGTAGAATCCGTGCGAGTACCGATAAACTGTCCGAACCAGATCGTGAAAAGGGTAGAATCGGTGTGAATACCCGAAAATGGTAGAATCCGGGCCAGTACCGGGAAAAGGTAGAATCCGTGCGAGTATCAAAAAACTGTCCGGACCATACCCTGAAAAGGGTAGAATCGGTGTCAATACCCGACAGCGGTAGAATCCGGGTCAGTACCGGGAAAAGTTAGAATCCTGGGCAGTACCGGGAAAAGGTAGAATCCGTGCGAGTACCGATAAACTGTTCGAACCATACCGTAAAAAGGGTAGAATCGGTGTCAATACCCGAAAACGGTAGAATCCGGGCCAATACCGGGAAAAGGTAGAATCCGTGCGAGTACCGAAAAACTGTCCAGACCATACCATGAAAAGGGTAGAATCGGTGTCAATACCCGACTGCGGTAGAATCCGGGTCAGTACCGGGAAAAGTTGGAATCCTGGGCAGTACCGGGAAAAGGTAGAATCCGTGCGAGTACCGATAAACTGTTCGAACCAGACTGTGAAAAGGGTAGAATCGGTGTGAATACCCGAAAATGGTAGAATCCGGGCCAGTACCGGGAAAAGTTAGAATCCGTGCGAGTACCGATAAACTGTCCGAACCTGACCGTGAAAAGGGTAGAATCGGTGTGAATACCGGGAAAAGTTACAATCCTGGGCAGTACCGGGAAAAGGTAGAATCCGTGCGAGTACCGATAAACTGTCCAGACCATACCCTGAAAAGGGTAGAATCGGTGTCAATACCCGACTGCGGTAGAATCCGGGTCAGTACCGGGAAAAGTTGGAATCCTGGGCAGTACCGGGAAAAGGTAGAATCCGTGCGAGTACCGATAAACTGTTCGAACCAGACCGTGAAAAGGGTAGAATCGGTGTGAATACCCGAAAATGGTAGAATCCGGGCCAGTACCGGGAAAAGTTAGAATCCGTGCGAGTACCGATAAACTTTCCGAACCAGACCGTGAAAAGGGTAGAATCGGTGTGAATACCGGGAAAAGTTACAATCCTGGGCAGTACCGGGAAAAGGTAGAATCCGTGCGAGTACCGATAAACTGTCCGAACCAGACCGTGAAAAGGGAAGAATCGGTGTGAATACCGGGAAAAGTTACAATCCTGGGCAGTACCGGGAAAAGGTAGAATCCGTGCGAGTACCGATAAACTGTCCGAACCAGACCGTGAAAAGGGTAGAATCGGTGTGAATACCCGAAAATGGTAGAATCCGGGCCAGTACCGGGAAAATGTAGAATCCGTGCGAGTACCGATAAACTGTCTGAACGAGATCGTGAAAAGGGTAGAATCGGTGTGAATACCCGAAAATGGTAGAATCCGGGCCAGTACTGGGAAAAGTTAGAATCCGTGCGAGTACCGATAAACTGTCCGAACCAGATCGTGAAAATGGTAGAATCGGTGTGAATACCCGAAAATGGTAGAATCCGGGCCAGTGCCGGGAAAATGTAGAATCCGTGCGAGTACCGATAAACTGTCCGAACCAGACCGTGAAAAGGGTAGAATCGGTGTGAATACCCAAAAATGGTAGAATCCGGGCCAGTACCGGGAAAATGTAGAATCCATGCGAGTACCGATAAACTGTCCGAACCAGACCGTGAAAAGTGTAGAATCGGTGTGAATACCCGAAAATGGTAGAATCCTTGGCAGTACCGGGAAAAGGTAGAATCCGTGCGAGTACCGATAAACTGTCCGAACCAGACCGTGAAAAGGGTAGAACCGGTGTGAATACCCGAAAATGGTAGAATCCGGGCCAGTGCGGGGAAAATGTAGAATCCGTGCGAGTACCGATAAACTGTCCGAACCAGACCGTGAAAAGAGTAGAATCGGTGTGAATACCCGAAAATGGTAGAATCCGGGCCAGTCCCGGGAAAATGTAGAATCCGTGCGAGTACCGATAAACTGTCCGAACCAGACCGTGAAAAGTGTAGAATCGGTGTGAATACTCGAAAATGGTAGAATCCTAGGCAGTACCGGGAAAAGGTAGAATCCGTGCGAGTACCGATAAACTGTCCGAACCAGACCGTGAAAAGGGTAAAATCGGTGTGAATACCGGGAAAACTTACAATCCTGGGCAGTACCGGGAAAAGGTAGAATCCGTGCGAGTACCGATAAACTGTCCGAACCAGACCGTGAAAAGGGTAGAATCGGTGTGAATACCCGAAAATGGTAGAATCCGGGCCAGTACCGGGAAAATGTAGAATCCGTACGAGTACCGATAAACTGTCCGAACTAGATCGTGAAAAGGATAGAATCGGTGTGAATACCCGAAAATGGTAGAATCCGGGCCAGTACTGGGAAAAGTTAGAATCCGTGCGAGTACCGATAAACTGTCCGAACCAGATCGTGAAAAGGGTAGAATCGGTGTGAATACCCGAAAATGGTAGAATCCGGGCCAGTGCCGGGAAAATGTAGAATCCGTGCGAGTACCGATAAACTGTCCGAACCAGACCGTGAAAAGGGTAGAATCGGTGTGAATACCCGAAAATGGTAGAATCCGGGCCAGTACCGGGAAAATGTAGAATCCGTGCGAGTACCGATAAACTGTCCGAACCAGACCGTGAAAAGTGTAGAATCGGTGTGAATACCCGAAAATGGTAGAATCCTGGGCAGTACCGGGAAAAGGTAGAATCCGTGCGAGTACCGATAAACTGTCCGAACCAGACCGTGAAAAGGGTAGAACCGGTGTGAATACCCGAAAATGGTAGAATCCGGGCCAGTGCGGGGAAAATGTAGAATCCGTGCGAGTATCGATAAACTGTCCGAACCAGACCGTGAAAAGGGTAGAATCGGTGTGAATACCCGAAAATGGTAGAATCCGGGCCAGTACCGGGAATATGTAGAATCCGTGAGAGTATCGAAAAACTGTCCGGACCATAACCTGAAAAGGGTAGAATCGGTGTGAATACCCGAAAATGGTAGAATCCGGGCCAGTACCGGGAAAATGTAGAATCCGTGCGAGTCTCGAAAAACTGTCCAGACCATACCCTGAAAATGGTAGAATCGGTGTCAATACCCGACTGCGGTAGAATCCGGGTCAGTACCGGGAAAAGTTGGAATCCTGGGCAGTACCGGGAAAAGGTAGAATCCGTGCGAGTACCGATAAACTGTCCGAACCAGACCGTGAAAAGGGTAGAATCGCTGTGAATACCCGTAAATGGTAGAATCCGGGCCAGTACCGGGAAAAGGTAGAATCCGTGCGAGTATCGAAAAACTGTCCAGACCATAACCTGAAAAGGGTAGAATCGGTGTGAATACCCGAAAATGGTAGAATCCGGGCCAGTACTGGGAAAAGTTAGAATCCGTGCGAGTACCGATAAACTGTCCGAACCAGACCGTGAAAAGGGTGGAATCGGTGTGAATACCCGAAAATGGTAGAATCCGGGCCAGTGCCGGGAAAATGTAGAATCCGTGCGAGTACCGATAAACTGTCCGAACCAGACCGTGAAAAGGGTAGAATCGGTGTGAATACCCGAAAATGGTAGAATCCGGGCCAGTATCGGGAAAATGTAGAATCCGTGCGAGTACCGATAAACTGTCCGAACCAGACCGTGAAAAGTGTAGAATCGGTGTGAATACCCGAAAATGGTAGAATCCTGGGCAGTACCGGGAAAAGGTAGTATCCGTGCGAGTACCGATAAACTGTCCGAACCAGACCGTGAAAAGGGTAGAACCGGTGTGAATACCCGAAAATGGTAGAATCCGGGCCAGTGCGGGGAAAATGTAGAATCCGTGCGAGTACCGATAAACTGTCCGAACCAGACCGTGAAAAGGGTAGAATCGGTGTGAATACCCGAAAATGGTAGAATCCGGGCCAGTACCGGGAAAATGTAGAATCCGTGCGAGTACCGATAAACTGTCCGAACCAGACCGTGAAAAGGGTAGAATCGGTGTGAATACCCGAAAATGGTAGAATCCGGGCCAGTACCGGGAAAATGTAGAATCCGTGCGAGTACCGATAAACTGTCCGAACCAGACCGTGAAAAGTGTAGAATCGGTGTGAATACCCGAAAATGGTAGAATCCTGAGCAGTACCGGGAAAAGGTAGTATCCGTGCGAGTACCGATAAACTGTCCGAACCAGACCGTGAAAAGGGTAGAACCGGTGTGAATACCCGAAAATGGTAGAATCCGGGCCAGTGCGGGGAAAATGTAGAATCCGTGCGAGTACCGATAAACTGTCCGAACCAGACCGTGAAAAGGGTAGAATCGGTGTGAATACCCGAAAATGGTAGAATCCGGGCCAGTACGGGGAAAATGTAGAATCCGTGCGAGTACCGATAAACTGTCCGAACCAGACCGTGAAAAGGGTAGAATCGGTGTGAATACCCGAAAATGGTAGAATCCGGGCCAGTACCAGGAAAATGTAGAATCCGTGCGAGTACCGATAAACTGTCCGAACTAGACCGTGAAAAGGGTAGAATCGGTGTGAATACCCGAAAATGGTAGAATCCGGGCCAGTACCGGGAGAAGGTAGAATCCGTGCGAGTATCGAAAAACTGTCCGGACCATAACCTGAAAAGGGTAGAATCGGTGTGAATACCCGAAAATGGTAGAATCCGGGCCAGTACGGGGAAAATGTAGAATCCGTGCGAGTATCGAAAAACTGTCCAGACCATACCCTGAAAAGGGTAGAATCGGTGTCAATACCCGACTGCGGTAGAATCCGGGTCAGTACCGGGAAAAGTTGGAATCCTGGGCAGTTCCGGGAAAAGGTAGAATCCGTGCGAGTACCGATAAACTGTCCGAACCAGACCGTGAAAAGGGTAGAATCGCTGTGAATACCCGAAAATGGTAGAATCCGGGCCAGTACCGGGAAAAGGTAGAATCCGTGCGAGTATCGAAAAACTGTCCGGACCATAACCTGAAAAGGGTAGAATCGGTGTGAATACCCGAAAATGGTAGAATCCGGGCCAGTACTGGGAAAAGTTAGAATCCGTGCGAGTACCGATAAACTGTCCGAACCAGACCGTGAAAAGGGTAGAATCGGTGTGAATACCCGAAAATGGTAGAATCCGGGCCAGTACCGGGAAAATGTAGAATCCGTGCGAGTACCGATAAACTGTCCGAACTAGACCGTGAAAAGGGTAGAATCGGTGTGAATACCCGAAAATGGTAGAATCCGGGCCAGTACCGGGAGAAGGTAGAATCCGTGCGATTATCGAAAAACTGTCCGGACCATACCCTGAAAAGGGTACAATCGGTGTGAATACCCGGAAATGGTAGAATCCGGGCCAGTACCGGGAAAATGTAGAATCCGTGCGAGTACCGATAAACTGTCCGAACCAGACGGTGAAAAGGGTAGAATCGGTGTGAATACCCGAAAATGGTAGAATCTGGGCCAGTATCGGGAAAAGGTAGAATCCGTGCGAGTATCGAAAAACTGTCCGGACCATACCCTGAAAAGGGTAGAATCGGTGTGAATACCCGGAAATGGTAGAATCCGGGCCAGTACCGGGAAAAGTTAAAATCCGTGCGAGTACCGATAAACTGTCCAAACCTGACCGTGAAAAGGGTACAATCGGTGTGCATACCCGAAAATGGTAGAATCCGGGCCAGTATCGGAAAAAGGTAGAATCCGTGCGAGTATCGAAAAACTGTCCGGACCATACCCTGAAAAGGGTAGAATCGGTGTCAATACCCGACTGCGGTAGAATCCGGGTCAGTACCGGGAAAAGTTGGAATCCTGGGCAGTACCGGGAAAAGGTAGAATCCGTGCGAGTACCGATAAACTGTTCGAACCAGACCGTGAAAAGGGTAGAATCACTGTGAATACCCGAAAATGGTAGAATCCGGGCCAGTACCGGGAAAAGGTAGAATCCGTGCGAGTATCGAAAAACTGTCCGGACCATAACGTGAAAAGGGTAGAATCGGTGTGAATACCCGAAAATGGTAGAATCCTGGGCAGTACCGGGAAAAGGTAGAATCCGTGCGAGTACCGATAAACTGTCCGACCAGACCGTGAAAAGGGTAGAATCGGTGTGAATACCGGGAAAAGTTACAATCCTGGGCAGTACCGGGAAAAGGTAGAATCCGTGCGAGTACCGATAAACTGTCCGAACCAGACCGTGAAAAGGGTAGAATCGGTGTGAATACCCGAAAATGGTAGAATCCGGGCCAGTACCGGGAAAATGTAGAATCCGTGCGAGTACCGATAAACTGTCCGAACTAGACCGTGAAAAGGGTAGAATCGGTGTGAATACCCGAAAATGGTAGAATCCGGGCCAGTACCGGGAGAAGGTAGAATCCGTGCGATTATCGAAAAACTGTCCGGACCATACCCTGAAAAGGGTACAATCGGTGTGAATACCCGGAAATGGTAGAATCCGGGCCAGTACCGGGAAAATGTAGAATCCGTGCGAGTACCGATAAACTGTCCGAACCAGACGGTGAAAAGGGTAGAATCGGTGTGAATACCCGAAAATGGTAGAATCTGGGCCAGTATCGGGAAAAGGTAGAATCCGTGCGAGTATCGAAAAACTGTCCGGACCATACCCTGAAAAGGGTAGAATCGGTGTGAATACCCGGAAATGGTAGAATCCGGGCCAGTACCGGGAAAAGTTAAAATCCGTGCGAGTACCGATAAACTGTCCAAACCTGACCGTGAAAAGGGTACAATCGGTGTGCATACCCGAAAATGGTAGAATCCGGGCCAGTATCGGAAAAAGGTAGAATCCGTGCGAGTATCGAAAAACTGTCCGGACCATACCCTGAAAAGGGTAGAATCGGTGTCAATACCCGACTGCGGTAGAATTCGGGTCAGTACCGGGAAAAGTTGGAATCCTGGGCAGTACCGGGAAAAGGTAGAATCCGTGCGAGTACCGATAAACTGTTCGAACCAGACCGTGAAAAGGGTAGAATCACTGTGAATACCCGAAAATGGTAGAATCCGGGCCAGTACCGGGAAAAGGTAGAATCCGTGCGAGTATCGAAAAACTGTCCGGACCATAACGTGAAAAGGGTAGAATCGGTGTGAATACCCGAAAATGGTAGAATCCTGGGCAGTACCGGGAAAAGGTAGAATCCGTGCGAGTACCGATAAACTGTCCGACCAGACCGTGAAAAGGGTAGAATCGGTGTGAATACCGGGAAAAGTTACAATCCTGGGCAGTACCGGGAAAAGGTAGAATCCGTGCGAGTACCGATAAACTGTCCGAACCAGACCGTGAAAAGGGTAGAATCGGTGTGAATACCCGAAAATGGTAGAATCCGGGCCAGTACCGGGAAAATGTAGAATCCGTGCGAGTACCGATAAACTGTCCGAACTAGATCGTGAAAAGGGTAGAATCGGTGTGAATACCCGAAAATGGTAGAATCCGGGCCAGTACCGGGAAAAGTTAGAATCCGTGCGAGTACCGATAAACTGTCCGAACCATACCCTGACAAGGGTAGAATCGGTGTGAATACCCGAAAATTGTAGAATCCGGGCCAGTACCGGGAAAATGTAGAGTCCGTGCGAGTACCGATAAACTGTCCGAACGAGACCGTGAAAAGGGTAGAATCGGTGTGAATACCCGAAAATGGTAGAATCCGGGCTAGTACCGGGAAAATGTAGAATCCGTGCGAGTACCGATAAACTGTCCGAACCAGACCGTGAAAAGGGTAGAATCGGTGTGAATACCCGAAAATGGTAGAATCTGGGCCAGTATAGGGAAAAGGTAGAATCCATGCGAGTATCGAAAAACTGTCCGGACCATACCCTGAAAAGGGTAGAATCGGTGTGAATACCCGGAAATGGTAGAATCCGGGCCAGTACCGGGAAAAGTTAGAATCCGTGCGAGTACCGATAAACTGTCCGAACCAGACCGTGAAAAGGGTAGAATCGGTGTGAATACCCGAAAATGGTAGAATCCGGGCCAGTGCCGGGAAAATGTAGAATCCGTGCGAGTACCGATAAACTGTCCGAACCAGACCGTGAAAAGGGTAGAATCGGTGTGAATACCCGAAAATGGTAGAATCCGGGCCAGTATCGGGAAAATGTAGAATCCGTGCGAGTACCGATAAACTGTCCGAACCAGACCGTGAAAAGTGTAGAATCGGTGTGAATACCCGAAAATGGTAGAATCCTGGGCAGTACCGGGAAAAGGTAGTATCCGTGCGAGTACCGATAAACTGTCCGAACCAGACCGTGAAAAGGGTAGAACCGGTGTGAATACTCGAAAATGGTAGAATCCGGGCCAGTGCGGGGAAAATGTAGAATCCGTGCGAGTACCGATAAACTGTCCGAACCAGACCGTGAAAAGGGTAGAATCGGTGTGAATACCCGAAAATGGTAGAATCCGGGCCAGTGCCGGGAAAATGTAGAATCCGTGCGAGTACCGATAAACTGTCTGAACTAGACCGTGAAAAGGGTAGAATCGGTGTGAATACCCGAAAATGGTAGAATCCGGGCCAGTACCGGGAAAAGGTAGAATCCGTGCGATTATCGAAAAACTGTCCGGACCATACCCTGAAAAGGGTAGAATCGGTGTGAATACCCGGAAATGGTAGAATCCGGGCCAGTACCGGGAAAAGTTAGAATCCGTGCGAGTACCGATAAACTGTCCGAACCATACCGTGAAAAGGGTAGAATCGGTGTGAATACCCGAAAATGGTAGAATCCGGGCCAGTGCCGGGAAAATGTAGAATCCGTGCGAGTACCGATAAACTGTCCGAACCAGACCGTGAAAAGGGTAGAATCGGTGTGAATACCCGAAAATGGTAGAATCCGGGCCAATACCGGGAAAATGTAGAATCCGTGCGAGTACCGATAAACTGTCCGAACCAGACCGTGAAAAGTGTAGAATCGGTGTGAATACCCGAGAATGGTAGAATCCGGGCCAGTGCCGGGAAAATGTAGAATCCGTGCGAGTACTGATAAACTGTCCGAACCAGACCGTGAAAAGGGTAGAATCGGTGTGAATACCCGAAAATGGTAGAATCCGGGCCAGTACCGGGAAAATGTAGAATCCGTGCGAGTACCGATAAACTGTCCGAACCAGACCGTGAAAAGGGTAGAATCGGTGTGAATATCTGAAAATGGTAGAATCCGGGCCAGTGCCGGGAAAATGTAGAATCCGTGCGAGTACCGATAAACTGTCTGAACTAGACCGTGAAAAGGGTAGAATCGGTGTGAATACCCGAAAATGGTAGAATCCGGGCCAGTACCGGGAAAAGGTAGAATCCGTGCGATTATCGAAAAACTGTCCGGACCATACCCTGAAAAGGGTAGAATCGGTGTGAATACCCGGAAATGGTAGAATCCGGGCCAGTACCGGGAAAAGTTAGAATCCGTGCGAGTACCGATAAACTGTCCGAACCAGACCGTGAAAAGAGTAGAATCGGTGTGAATACCCGGAAATGGTAGAATCCGGGCCAGTACCGGGAAAAGTTAGAATCCGTGCGAGTACCGATAAACTGTCCAAACCTGACCGTGAAAAGGGTACAATCGGTGTGAATACCCGAAAATGGTAGAATCCGGGCCAGTATCGGGAAAAGGTAGAATCCGTGCGAGTATCGAAAAACTGTCCGGACCATACCCTGAAAAGGGTAGAATCGGTGTCAATACCCGATTGCGGTAGAATCCGGGTCAGTACCGGGAAAAGTTGGAATCCTGGGCAGTACCGGGAAAAGGTAGAATCCGTGCGAGTACCGATAAACTGTCCGAACCAGACCGTGAAAAGGGTAGAATCGCTGTGAATACCCGAAAATGGTAGAATCCGGGCCAGTCTCGGGAAAATGTAGAATCCGTGCGAGTACCGATAAACTGTCCGAACGAGACCATGAAAAGGGTAGAATCGGTGTGAATACCCGAAAATGGTGGAATCCGGGCCAGTACCGGGAAAATGTAGAATCCGTGCGAGTACCGATAAACTGTCCGAACCAGACCGTGAAAAGTGTAGAATCGGTGTGAATACCCGAAAATGGTAGAATCCTGGGCAGTACCGGGAAAAGGTAGTATCCGTGCGAGTACCGATAAACTGTCCGAACCAGACCGTGAAAAGGGTAGAACCGGTGTGAATACCCGAAAATGGTAGAATCCGGGCCAGTGCGGGGAAAATGTAGAATCCGTGCGAGTACCGATAAACTGTCCGAACCAGACCGTGAAAAGGGTAGAATCGGTGTGAATACCCGAAAATGGTAGAATCCGGGCCAGTGCCGGGAAAATGTAGAATCCGTGCGAGTACCGATAAACTGTCCGAACCAGACCGTGAAAAGGGTAGAATCGGTGTGAATACCCGAAAATGGTAGAATCCGGGCCAGTGCCGGGAAAATGTAGAATCCGTGCGAGTACCGATAAACTGTCTGAACTAGACCGTGAAAAGGGTAGAATCGGTGTGAATACCCGAAAATGGTAGAATCCGGGCCAGTACCGGGAAAAGGTAGAATCCGTGCGATTATCGAAAAACTGTCCGGACCATACCCTGAAAAGGGTAGAATCGGTGTGAATACCCGGAAATGGTAGAATCCGGGCCAGTACCGGGAAAAGTTAGAATCCGTGCGAGTACCGATAAACTGTCCGAACCAGACCGTGAAAAGAGTAGAATCGGTGTGAATACCCGGAAATGGTAGAATCCGGGCCAGTACCGGGAAAAGTTAGAATCCGTGCGAGTACCGATAAACTGTCCAAACCTGACCGTGAAAAGGGTACAATCGGTGTGAATACCCGAAAATGGTAGAATCCGGGCCAGTATCGGGAAAAGGTAGAATCCGTGCGAGTATCGAAAAACTGTCCGGACCATACCCTGAAAAGGGTTGAATCGGTGTCAATACCCGATTGCGGTAGAATCCGGGTCAGTACCAGGAAAAGTTGGAATCCTGGGCAGTACCGGGAAAAGGTAGAATCCGTGCGAGTACCGATAAACTGTCCGAACCAGACCGTGAAAAGGGTAGAATCGGTGTCAATACCCGATTGCGGTAGAATCCGGGTCAGTACCGGGAAAAGTTGGAATCCTGGGCAGTACCGGGAAAAGGTAGAATCCGTGCGAGTACCGATAAACTGTCCGAACCAGACCGTGAAAAGGGTAGAATCGGTGTGAATACCCGAAAATGGTAGAATCCGGGCCAGTACCGGGAAAAGGTAGAATCCGTGCGAGTATCGAAAAACTGTCCGGACCATAACCTGAAAAGGGTAGAATCGGTGTGAATACCCGAAAATGGTAGAATCCGGGCCAGTACTGGGAAAAGTTCGAATCCGTGCGAGTACCGATAAACTGTCCGAACCAGACCGTGAAAAGGGTAGAATCGCTGTGAATACCCGAAAATGGTAGAATCCGGGCCAGTGCCGGGAAAATGTAGAATCCGTGCGAGTACCGATAAACTGCCCGTACCAGACCGTGAAAAGGGTAGAATCGGTGTGAATACCCGGAAATGGTAGAATCCAGGCCAATACCGGGAAAAGTTAGAATCCGTGCGAGTACCGATAAACTGTCCAAACCTGACCGTGAAAAGGGTACAATCGGTGTGAATACCCGAAAATGGTAGAATCCGGGCCAGTATCGGGAAAAGGTAGAATCCGTGCGAGTATCGAAAAACTGTCCGGACCATACCCTGAAAAGGGTAGAATCGGTGTCAATACCCGATTGCGGTAGAATCCGGGTCAGTACCGGGAAAAGTTGGAATCCTGGGCAGTACCGGGAAAAGGTAGAATCCGTGCGAGTACCGATAAACTGTCCGAACCAGACCGTGAAAAGGGTAGAATCGCTGTGAATACCCGAAAATGGTAGAATCCGGGCCAGTACCGGGAAAAGGTAGAATCCGTGCGAGTATCGAAAAACTGTCCGGACCATAACCTGAAAAGGGTAGAATCGGTGTGAATACCCGAAAATGGTAGAATCCGGGCCAGTACTGGGAAAATGTAGAATCCGTGCGAGTACCGATAAACTGTCCGAACTAGACCGTGAAAAGGGTAGAATCGGTGTGAATACCCGAAAATGGTAGAATCCGGGCCAGTACCGGGAGAAGGTAGAATCCGTGCGATTATCGAAAAACTGTCCGGACCATACCCTGAAAAGGGTAGAATCGGTGTGAATACCCGAAAATGGTAGAATCCGGGCCAGTACCGGGAAAAGTTAGAATCCGTGCGAGTACCGATAAACTGTCCGAACCAGACCGTGAAAAGGGTAGAATCGGTGTGAATACCTGAAAATGGTAGAATCCGGGCCAGTACCAGGAAAAGTTAGAATCCGTGCGAGTACCGATAAACTGTCCGAACCAGACCGTGAAAAGGGTAGAATCGCTGTGAATACCCGAAAATGGTAGAATCCGGGCCAGTACCGGGAAAAAGTAGAATCCGTGCGATTATCGAAAAACTGTCCGGACCATACCCTGAAAAGGGTAGAATCGGTGTGAATACCCGGAAATGATAGAATCCGGGCCAGTACCGGGAAAAGTTAGAATCCGTGCGAGTACCGATAAACTGTCCGAACCATACCCTGACAAGGGTAGAATCGGTGTGAATACCCGAAAATGGTAGAATCCGGGCCAGTATCGGGAAAAGGTAGAATCCGTGCGAGTATCGAAAAACTGTCCGGACCATACCCTGAAAAGGGTAGAATCAGTGTCAATACCCGACAGCGGTAGAATCCGGATCAGTACCGGGAAAAGTTAGAATCCTGGGCAGTACCGGGAAAAGGTAGAATCCGTGCGAGTACCGATAAACTGTTCGAACCAGACCGTGAAAAGGGTAGAATCGGTGTGAATACCCGAAAATGGTAGAATCCGGGTCAGTCCCGGGAAAATGTAGAATCCGTGCGAGTACCGATAAACTGTCCGAACGAGACCATGAAAAGGGTAGAATCGGTGTGAATACCCGAAAATGGTGGAATCCGGGCCAGTACCGGGAAAATGTAGAATCCGTGCGAGTACCGATAAACTGTCCGAACCAGACCGTGAAAAGGGTAGAATCGGTGTGAATACCCGAAAATGGTAGAATCTGGGCCAGTATCGGGAAAAGGTAGAATCCATGCGAGTATCGAAAAACTGTCCGGACGATACCCTGAAAAGGGTAGAATCGGTGTGAATACCCGGAAATGGTAGAATCCGGGCCAGTACCGGGAAAAGTTAGAATCCGTGCGAGTACCGATAAACTGTTCGAACCAGACCGTGAAGAGGGTAGAATCGGTGTGAATACCCGAAAATGGTAGAATCCGGGCCAGTACCGGGGAAATGTAGAATCCGTGCGAGTACCGATAAACTGTCCGAACTAGATCGTGAAAAGGGTAGAATCGGTGTGAATACCCGAAAATGGTAGAATCCGGGCCAGTACCGGGAAAAGTTAGAATTCGTGCGAGTACCGATAAACTGTCCGAACCATACCCTGACAAGGGTAGAATCGGTGTGAATACCCGAAAATGGTAGAATCCGGGCCAGTACCGGGAAAATGTAGAATCCGTGCGAGTACCGATAAACTGTCCGAACTAGATCGTGAAAAAGGTAGAATCGGTGTGAATACCCGAAAATGGTAGAATCCGGGCCAGTACCGGGAAAAGTTAGAATCCGTGCGAGTACCGATAAACTGTCCGAACCATACCCTGACAAGGGTAGAATCGGTGTGAATACCCGAAAATGGTAGAATCCGGGCAAGTACCGGGAAAATGTAGAATCCGTGCGAGTACCGATAAACTGTCCGAACCAGACCGTGAAAAGGGTAGAATCGGTGTGAATACCCGAAAATGGTAGAATCTGGGCCAGTATCGGGAAAAGGTAGAATCCATGCGAGTATCGAAAAACTGTCCGGACCATACCCTGAAAAGGGTAGAATCGGTGTGAATACCCGGAAATGGTAGAATCCGGGCCAGTACCGGGAAAAGTTAGAATCCGTGCGAGTACCGATAAACTGTCCGAACAAGACCGTGAAAAGGGTAGAATCGGTGTGAATACCCGAAAATGGTAGAATCCGGGCCAGTACCGGGAAAATGTAGAATCCGTGCGAGTACCGATAAACTCTCCGAACCAGATCGTGAAAAGGGTAGAATCGGTGTGAATACCCGAAAATGGTAGAATCTGGGCCAGTATCGGGAAAAGGTAGAATCCATGCGAGTATCGAAAAACTGTCCGGACCATACCCTGAAAAGGGTAGAATCGGTGTGAATACCCGGAAATGGTAGAATCCGGGCCAGTACCGGGAAATGTTAGAATCCGTGCTAGTACCGATAAACTGTCCGAACGAGACCGTGAAAAGGGTAGAATCGGTGTGAATACCCGAAAATGGTAGAATCCGGGCCAGTGCCGGGAAAATGTAGAATCCGTGCGAGTACCGATAAACTGTCCGAACGAGACCGTGAAGAGGGTAGAATCGGTGTGAATACCCGAAAATGGTAGAATCCGGGCCAGTACCGGGAAAATGTAGAATCCGTGCGAGTACCGATAAACTGTCCGAACTAGACCGTGAAAAGGGTAGAATCGGTGTGAATACTCGAAAATGGTAGAATCCGGGCCAGTACCGGGAAAATGTAGAATCCGTGCGAGTACCGATAAACTGTCCGAACCAGACCGTGAAAAGGGTAGAATCGGTGTGAATACCCGAAAATGGTAGAATCTGGGCCAGTATCGGGAAAAGGTAGAATCCGTGCGAGTATCGAAAAACTGTCCGGACCATACCCTGAAAAGGGTAGAATCGGTGTGAATACCCGGAAATGGTACAATCCGGGCCAGTACCGGGAAAAGTTAGAATCCGTGCGAGTACCGATAAACTGTCCAAACCTGACCGTGAAAAGGGTACAATCGGTGTGAATACCCGAAAATGGTAGAATCCGGGCCAGTATCGGGAAAAGGTAGAATCCGTGCGAGTATCGAAAAACTGTCCGGACCATACCCTGAAAAGGGTAGAATCAGTGTCAATACCCGACAGCGGTAGAATCCGGGTCAGTACCGGGAAAAGTTAGAATCCTGGGCAGTACCGGGAAAAGGTAGAATCCGTGCGAGTACCGATAAACTGTTCGAACCAGACCGTGAAAAGGGTAGAATCGGTGTGAATACCCGAAAATGGTAGAATCCGGGCCAGTCCCGGGAAAATGTAGAATCCGTGCGAGTACCGATAAACTGTCCGAACGAGACCATGAAAAGGGTAGAATCGGGGTGAATACCCGAAAATGGTGGAATCCGGGCCAGTACCGGGAAAATGTAGAATCCGTGCGAGTACCGATAAACTGTCCGAACCAGACCGTGAAAAGGGTAGAATCGGTGTGAATACCCGAAAATGGTAGAATCTGGGCCAGTATCGGGAAAAGGTAGAATCCGTGCGAGTATCGAAAAACTGTCCGGACCATACCCTGAAAAGGGTAGAATCGGTGTGAATACCCGGAAATGGTAGAATCCGGGCCAGTACCGGGAAAAGTTAGAATCCGTGCGAGTACCGATAAACTGTCCAAACCTGACCGTGAAAAGGGTACAATCGGTGTGAATACCCGAAAATGGTAGAATCCGGGCCAGTATCGGGAAAAGGTAGAATCCGTGCGAGTATCGAAAAACTGTCCGGACCATACCCTGAAAAGGGTAGAATCAGTGTCAATACCCGACAGCGGTAGAATCCGGGTCAGTACCGGGAAAAGTTAGAATCCTGGGTAGTACCGGGAAAAGGTAGAATCCGTGCGAGTACCGATAAACTGTTCGAACCAGACCGTGAAAAGGGTAGAATCGGTGTGAATACCCGAAAATGGTAGAATCCGGGCCAGTCCCGGGAAAATGTAGAATCCGTGCGAGTACCGATAAACTGTCCGAACGAGACCATGAAAAGGGTAGAATCGGTGTGAATACCCGAAAATGGTGGAATCCGGGCCAGTACCGGGAAAATGTAGAATCCGTGCGAGTACCGATAAACTGTCCGAACCAGACCGTGAAAAGGGTAGAATCGGTGTGAATACCCGAAAATGGTAGAATCTGGGCCAGTATCGGGAAAAGGTAGAATCCATGCGAGTATCGAAAAACTGTCCGGGACCATACCCTGAAAAGGGTAGAATCGGTGTGAATACCCGGAAATGGTAGAATCCGGGCCAGTACCGGGAAAAGTTAGAATCCGTGCTAGTACCGATAAACTGTCCGAACGAGACCATGAAAAGGGTAGAATCGGTGTGAATACCCGAAAATGGTGGAATCCGGGCCAGTACCGGGAAAATGTAGAATCCGTGCGAGTACCGATAAACTGTCCGAACCAGACCGTGAAAAGGGTAGAATCGGTGTGAATACCCGAAAATGGTAGAATCTGGGCCAGTATCGGGAAAAGGTAGAATCCGTGCGAGTATCGAAAAACTGTCCGGACCATACCCTGAAAAGGGTAGAATCGGTGTGAATACCCGGAAATGGTAGAATCCGGGCCAGTACCGGGAAAAGTTAGAATCCGTGCGAGTACCGATAAACTGTCCAAACCTGACCGTGAAAAGGGTACAATCGGTGTGAATACCCGAAAATGGTAGAATCCGGGCCAGTATCGGGAAAAGGTAGAATCCGTGCGAGTATCGAAAAACTGTCCGGACCATACCCTGAAAAGGGTAGAATCAGTGTCAATACCCGACAGCGGTAGAATCCGGATCAGTACCGGGAAAAGTTAGAATCCTGGGCAGTACCGGGAAAAGGTAGAATCCGTGCGAGTACCGATAAACTGTTCGAACCAGACCGTGAAAAGGGTAGAATCGGTGTGAATACCCGAAAATGGTAGAATCCGGGCCAGTCCCGGGAAAATGTAGAATCCGTGCGAGTACGATAAACTGTCCGAACGAGACCATGAAAAGGGTAGAATCGGTGTGAATACCCGAAAATGGTGGAATCCGGGCCAGTACCGGGAAAATGTAGAATCCGTGCGAGTACCGATAAACTGTCCGAACCAGACCGTGAAAAGGGTAGAATCGGTGTGAATACCCGAAAATGGTAGAATCTGGGCCAGTATCCGGAAAAGGTAGAATCCATGCGAGTATCGAAAAACTGTCCGGACCATACCCTGAAAAGGGTAGAATCGGTGTGAATACCCGGAAATGGTAGAATCCGGGCCAGTACCGGGAAAAGTTAGAATCCGTGCTAGTACCGATAAACTGTCCGAACGAGACCATGAAAAGGGTAGAATCGGTGTGAATACCCGAAAATGGTGGAATCCGGGCCAGTACCGGGAAAATGTAGAATCCGTGCGAGTACCGATAAACTGTCCGAACCAGACCGTGAAAAGGGTAGAATCGGTGTGAATACCCGAAAATGGTAGAATCTGGGCCAGTATCGGGAAAAGGTAGAATCCGTGCGAGTATCGAAAAACTGTCCGGACCATACCCTGAAAAGGGTAGAATCGGTGTGAATACCCGGAAATGGTAGAATCCGGGCCAGTACCGGGAAAAGTTAGAATCCGTGCGAGTACCGATAAACTGTCCAAACCTGACCGTGAAAAGGGTACAATCGGTGTGAATACCCGAAAATGGTAGAATCCGGGCCAGTATCGGGAAAAGGTAGAATCCGTGCGAGTATCGAAAAACTGTCCGGACCATACCCTGAAAAGGGTAGAATCAGTGTCAATACCCGACAGCGGTAGAATCCGGATCAGTACCGGGAAAAGTTAGAATCCTGGGCAGTACCGGGAAAAGGTAGAATCCGTGCGAGTACCGATAAACTGTTCGAACCAGACCGTGAAAAGGGTAGAATCGGTGTGAATACCCGAAAATGGTAGAATCCGGGCCAGTCCCGGGAAAATGTAGAATCCGTGCGAGTACCGATAAACTGTCCGAACGAGACCATGAAAAGGGTAGAATCGGTGTGAATACCCGAAAATGGTGGAATCCGGGCCAGTACCGGGAAAATGTAGAATCCGTGCGAGTACCGATAAACTGTCCGAACCAGACCGTGAAAAGGGTAGAATCGGTGTGAATACCCGAAAATGGTAGAATCTGGGCCAGTATCGGGAAAAGGTAGAATCCATGCGAGTATCGAAAAACTGTCCGGACCATACCCTGAAAAGGGTAGAATCGGTGTGAATACCCGGAAATGGTAGAATCCGGGCCAGTACCGGGAAAAGTTAGAATCCGTGCTAGTACCGATAAACTGTCCGAACGAGACCATGAAAAGGGTAGAATCGGTGTGAATACCCGAAAATGGTGGAATCCGGGCCAGTACCGGGAAAATGTAGAATCCGTGCGAGTACCGATAAACTGTCCGAACCAGACCGTGAAAAGGGTAGAATCGGTGTGAATACCCGAAAATGGTAGAATCTGGGCCAGTATCGGGAAAAGGTAGAATCCGTGCGAGTATCGAAAAACTGTCCGGACCATACCCTGAAAAGGGTAGAATCGGTGTGAATACCCGGAAATGGTAGAATCCGGGCCAGTACCGGGAAAAGTTAGAATCCGTGCGAGTACCGATAAACTGTCCAAACCTGACCGTGAAAAGGGTACAATCGGTGTGAATACCCGAAAATGGTAGAATCCGGGCCAGTATCGGGAAAAGGTAGAATCCGTGCGAGTATCGAAAAACTGTCCGGACCATACCCTGAAAAGGGTAGAATCAGTGTCAATACCCGACAGCGGTAGAATCCGGATCAGTACCGGGAAAAGTTAGAATCCTGGGCAGTACCGGGAAAAGGTAGAATCCGTGCGAGTACCGATAAACTGTTCGAACCAGACCGTGAAAAGGGTAGAATCGGTGTGAATACCCGAAAATGGTAGAATCCGGGCCAGTCCCGGGAAAATGTAGAATCCGTGCGAGTACCGATAAACTGTCCGAACGAGACCATGAAAAGGGTAGAATCGGTGTGAATACCCGAAAATGGTGGAATCCGGGCCAGTACCGGGAAAATGTAGAATCCGTGCGAGTACCGATAAACTGTCCGAACCAGACCGTGAAAAGGGTAGAATCGGTGTGAATACCCGAAAATGGTAGAATCTGGGCCAGTATCGGGAAAAGGTAGAATCCATGCGAGTATCGAAAAACTGTCCGGACCATACCCTGAAAAGGGTAGAATCGGTGTGAATACCCGGAAATGGTAGAATCCGGGCCAGTACCGGGAAAAGTTAGAATCCGTGCTAGTACCGATAAACTGTCCGAACGAGACCGTGAAAAGGGTAGAATCGGTGTGAATACCCGAAAATGGTAGAATCCGGGCCAGTGCCGGGAAAATGTAGAATCCGTGCGAGTACCGATAAACTGTCCGAACCAGACCGTGAAAAGGGTAGAATCGGTGTGAATACCCGAAAATGGTAGAATCCGGGCCAGTACCGGGAAAATGTAGAATCCGTGCGAGTACCGATAAACTGTCCGAACCAGACCGTGAAAAGGGTAGAATCGGTGTGAATACCCGAAAATGGTAGAATCCGGGCCAGTACCGGGAAAATGTAGAATCCGTGCGAGTACCGATAAACTGTCCGAACTAGACCGTGAAAAGGGTAGAATCGGTGTGAATACCCGAAAATGGTGGAATCCGGGCCAGTACCGGGAAAATGTAGAATCCGTGCGAGTACCGATAAACTGTCCGAACCAGACCGTGAAAAGGGTAGAATCGGTGTGAATACCCGAAAATGGTAGAATCTGGGCCAGTATCTGGAAAAGGTAGAATCCATGCGAGTATCGAAAAACTGTCCGGACCATACCCTGAAAAGGGTAGAATCGGTGTGAATACCCGGAAATGGTAGAATCTGGGCCAGTACCGGGAAAAGTTAGAATCCGTGCGAGTACCGATAAACTGTCCGAACCAGACCGTGAAAAGGGTAGAATCGGTGTGAATACCCGAAAATGGTGGAATCCGGGCCAGTACCGGGAAAATGTAGAATCCGTGCGAGTACCGATAAACTGTCCAAACCAGACCGTGAAAAGGGTAGAATCGGTGTGAATACCCGAAAATGGTAGAATCTGGGCCAGTATCTGGAAAAGGTAGAATCCATGCGAGTATCGAAAAACTGTCCGGACCATACCCTGAAAAGGGTAGAATTGGTGTGAATACCCGGAAATGGTAGAATCCGGGCCAGTACCGGGAAAAGTTAGAATCCGTGCGAGTTCCGATAAACTGTCCGAACGAGACCGTGAAAAGAGTAGAATCGGTGTGAATACCCGAAAATGGTAGAATCCGGGCCAGTACCGGGAAAATGTAGAATCCGTGCGAGTACCGATAAACTGTCCGAACCAGACCGTGAAAAGGGTAGAATCGGTGTGAATACCCGAAAATGGTAGAATCTGGGCCAGTATCGGGAAAAGGGAGAATCCATGCGAGTATCGAAAAACTGTCCGGACCATACCCTGAAAATGGTAGAATCGGTGTGAATACCCGGAAATGGTAGAATCCGGGCCAGTACCGGGAAAAGTTAGAATCCGTGCGAGTACCGATAAACTGTCCGAACCAGACCGTGAAAAGGGTAGAATCGGTGTGAATACCCGAAAATGGTAGAATCGGGGCCAGTACCGGGAAAATGTAGAATCCGTGCGAGTACCGATAAACTGTCCGAACCAGACCGTGAAAAGGGTAGAATCGGTGTGAATACCCGAAAATGGTAGAATCCGGGCCAGTACCGGGAAAATGTAGAATCCGTGCGAGTACCGATAAACTGTCCGAACTAGACCGTGAAAAGGGTAGAATCGGTGTGAATACCCGAAAATGGTAGAATCCGGGCCAGTACCGGGAAAAGGTAGAATCCGTGCGATTATCGAAAAACTGTCCGGATCATACCCTGAAAAGGGTAGAATCGGTGTGAATACCCGGAAATGGTAGAATCCGGGCCAGTACCGGGAAAAGTTAGAATTCGTGCGAGTACCGATAAACTGTCCGAACCAGACCGTGAAAAGGGTAGAATCGGTGTGAATACCCGAAAATGGTAGAATCCGGGCCAGTACCGGGAAAATGTAGAATCCGTGCGAGTACCGATAAACTGTCCGAACGAGACCGTGAAAAGGGTAGAATCGGTGTGAATACCCGAACATGGTAGAATCCGGGCCAGTACCGGGAAAATGTAGAATCCGTGCGAGTACCGATAAACTGTCCGAACGAGACCGTGAAAAGGGTAGAATCGGTGTGAATACCCGAAAATGGTAGAATCCGGGCCAGTACCGGGAAAATGTAGAATCCGTGCGAGTACCGATAAACTGTCCGGACCATACCCTGAAAAGGGTAGAAGCAGTGTCAATACCCGACAGCGGTAGAATCCGGATCAGTACCGGGAAAAATTAGAATCCTGGGCAGTACCGGGAAAAGGTAGAATCCGTGCGAGTACCGATAAACTGTTCGAACCAGACCGTGAAAAGGGTAGAATCGGTGTGAATACCCGAAAATGGTAGAATCCGGGCCAGTCCCGGGAAAATGTAGAATCCGTGCGAGTACCGATAAACTGTCCGAACGAGACCGTGAAAAGGGTAGAATCGGTGTGAATACCCGAAAATGGTGGAATCCGGGCCAGTACCGGGAAAATGTAGAATCCGTGCGAGTACCGATAAACTGTCCGAACCAGACCGTGAAAAGGGTAGAATCGGTGTGAATACCCGAAAATGGTAGAATCCGGGCCAGTACCGGGAAAATGTAGAATCCGTGCGAGTACCGATAAACTGTCCGAACCAGACCGTGAAAAGGGTAGAATCGGTGTGAATACCCGAAAATGGTAGAATCCGGGCCAGTACCGGGAAAATGTAGAATCCGTGCGAGTACCGATAAACTGTCCGAACCAGACCGTGAAAAGGGTAGAATCGGTGTGAATACCCGAAAATGGTAGAATCCGGGCCAGTACCGGGAAAATGTAGAATCCGTGCGAGTACCGATAAACTGTCCGAACCAGACCGTGAAAAGGGTAGAATCGGTGTGAATACCTGAAAATGGTAGAATCCGGGCCAGTGCCGGGAAAATGTAGAATCCGTGCGAGTACCGATAAACTGTCCGAAGCAGACCGTGAAAAGGGTAGAATCGGTGTGAATACCCGAAAATGGTAGAATCCGGGCCAGTACCGGGAAAATGTAGAATCCGTGCGAGTACCGATAAACTGTCCGAACCAGACCGTGAAAAGGGTAGAATCGGTGTGAATACCCGATAATGGTAAAATCCGGGCCAGTACCGGGAAAATGTAGAATCCGTGCGAGTACCGATAAACTGTCCGAACCAGACCGTGAAAAGTGTAGAATCGGTGTGAATACCCGAAAATGGTAGAATCCGGGCCAGTGCCGGGAAAATGTAGAATCCGTGCGAGTACCGATAAACTGTCCGAACCAGACCGTGAAAAGGGTAGAATCGGTGTGAATATCCGAAAATGGTAGAATCCGGGCCAGTACCGGGAAAATGTAGAATCCGTGCGAGTACCGATAAACTGTCCGAACGAGACCGTGAAAAGGGTAGAATCCGTGTGAATACCCGAAAATGGTAGAATCCGGGCCAGTACCGGGAAAATGTAGAATCCGTGCGAGTACCGATAAACTGTCCGAACCAGACCGTGAAAAGGGTAGAATCGGTGTGAATACCCGAAAATGGTAGAATCTGGGCCAGTATCGGGAAAAGGTAGAATCCATGCGAGTATCGAAAAACTGTCCGGACCATACCCTGAAAAGGGTAGAATCGGTGTGAATACCCGGAAATGGTAGAATCCGGGCCAGTACCGGGAAAAGTTAGAATCCGTGCGAGTACCGATAAACTGTCCGAACCAGACCGTGAAAAGGGTAGAATCGGTGTGAATACCCGAAAATGGTAGAATCTGGGCCAGTATCGGGAAAAGGTAGAATCCATGCGAGTATCGAAAAACTGTCCGGACCATACCCTGAAAAGGGTAGAATTGGTGTGAATACCCGGAAATGGTAGAATCCGGGCCAGTACCGGGAAAAGTTAGAATCCGTGCGAGTACCGATAAACTGTCCGAACGAGACCGTGAAAAGAGTAGAATCGGTGTGAATACCCGAAAATGGTAGAATCCGGGCCAGTACCGGGAAAATGTAGAATCCGTGCGAGTACCGATAAACTGTCCGAACCAGACCGTGAAAAGGGTAGAATCGGTGTGAATACCCGAAAATGGTAGAATCCGGGCCAGTACCGGGAAAATGTAGAATCCGTGCGAGTACCGATAAACTGTCCGAACCAGACCGTGAAAAGGGTAGAATCGGTGTGAATACCCGAAAATGGTAGAATCCGGGCCAGTACCGGGAAAATGTAGAATCCGTGCGAGTACCGATAAACTGTCCGAACTAGACCGTGAAAAGGGTAGAATCGGTGTGAATACCCGAAAATGGTAGAATCCGGGCCAGTGCCGGGAAAATGTAGAATCCGTGCGAGTACCGATAAACTGTCCGAACCAGACCGTGAAAAGGGTAGAATCGGTGTGAATACCCGATAATGGTAGAATCCGGGCCAGTACCGGGAAAATGTAGAATCCGTGCGAGTACCGATAAACTGTCCGAACCAGACCGTGAAAAGTGTAGAATCGGTGTGAATACCCGAAAATGGTAGAATCCGGGCCAGTGCCGGGAAAATGTAGAATCCGTGCGAGTACCGATAAACTGTCCGAACCAGACCGTGAAAAGGGTAGAATCGGTGTGAATATCCGAAAATGGTAGAATCCGGGCCAGTACCGGGAAAATGTAGAATCCGTGCGAGTACCGATAAACTGTCCGAACGAGACCGTGAAAAGGGTAGAATCCGTGTGAATACCCGAAAATGGTAGAATCCGGGCCAGTACCGGGAAAATGTAGAATCCGTGCGAGTACCGATAAACTGTCCGAACCAGACCGTGAAAAGGGTAGAATCGGTGTGAATACCCGAAAATGGTAGAATCTGGGCCAGTATCGGGAAAAGGTAGAATCCATGCGAGTATCGAAAAACTGTCCGGACCATACCCTGAAAAGGGTAGAATCGGTGTGAATACCCGGAAATGGTAGAATCCGGGCCAGTACCGGGAAAAGTTAGAATCCGTGCGAGTACCGATAAACTGTCCGAACCAGACCGTGATAAGGGTAGAATCGGTGTGAATACCCGAAAATGGTAGAATCTGGGCCAGTATCGGGAAAAGGTAGAATCCATGCGAGTATCGAAAAACTGTCCGGACCATACCCTGAAAAGGGTAGAATCGGTGTGAATACCCGGAAATGGTAGAATCCGGGCCAGTACCGGGAAAAGTTAGAATCCGTGCGAGTACCGATAAACTGTCCGAACCAGACCGTGAAAAGGGTAGAATCGGTGTGAATACCCGAAAATGGTAGAATCTGGGCCAGTATCGGGAAAAGGTAGAATCCATGCGAGTATCGAAAAACTGTCCGGACCATACCCTGAAAAGGGTAGAATTGGTGTGAATACCCGGAAATGGTAGAATCCGGGCCAGTACCGGGAAAAGTTAGAATCCGTGCGAGTACCGATAAACTGTCCGAACGAGACCGTGAAAAGAGTAGAATCGGTGTGAATACCCGAAAATGGTAGAATCCGGGCCAGTACCGGGAAAATGTAGAATCCGTGCGAGTACCGATAAACTGTCCGAACCAGACCGTGAAAAGGGTAGAATCGGTGTGAATACCCGAAAATGGTAGAATCCGGGCCAGTACCGGGAAAATGTAGAATCCGTGCGAGTACCGATAAACTGTCCGAACCAGACCGTGAAAAGGGTAGAATCGGTGTGAATACCCGAAAATGGTAGAATCCGGGCCAGTACCGGGAAAATGTAGAATCCGTGCGAGTACCGATAAACTGTCCGAACTAGACCGTGAAAAGGGTAGAATCGGTGTGAATACCCGAAAATGGTAGAATCCGGGCCAGTGCCGGGAAAATGTAGAATCCGTGCGAGTACCGATAAACTGTCCGAACCAGACCGTGAAAAGGGTAGAATCGGTGTGAATACCCGAAAATGGTAGAATCTGGGCCAGTATCTGGAAAAGGTAGAATCCATGCGAGTATCGAAAAACTGTCCGGACCATACCCTGAAAAGGGTAGAATCGGTGTGAATACCCGGAAATGGTAGAATCCGGGCCAGTACCGGGAAAAGTTAGAATCCGTGCGAGTACCGATAAACTGTCCGAACCAGACCGTGAAAAGGGTAGAATCGGTGTGAATACCCGAAAATGGTAGAATCTGGGCCAGTATCGGGAAAAGGTAGAATCCATGCGAGTATCGAAAAACTGTCCGGACCATACCCTGAAAAGGGTAGAATTGGTGTGAATACCCGGAAATGGTAGAATCCGGGCCAGTACCGGGAAAAGTTAGAATCCGTGCGAGTACCGATAAACTGTCCGAACGAGACCGTGAAAAGAGTAGAATCGGTGTGAATACCCGAAAATGGTAGAATCCGGGCCAGTACCGGGAAAATGTAGAATCCGTGCGAGTACCGATAAACTGTCCGAACCAGACCGTGAAAAGGGTAGAATCGGTGTGAATACCCGAAAATGGTAGAATCTGGGCCAGTATCGGGAAAAGGGAGAATCCATGCGAGTATCGAAAAACTGTCCGGACCATACCCTGAAAAGGGTAGAATCGGTGTGAATACCCGGAAATGGTAGAATCCGGGCCAGTACCGGGAAAAGTTAGAATCCGTGCGAGTACCGATAAACTGTCCGAACCAGACCGTGAAAAGGGTAGAATCGGTGTGAATAGCCGAAAATGGTAGAATCCGGGGCCAGTGTCGGGAAAATGTAGAATCCGTGCGAGTACCGATAAACTGTCCGAACCAGACCGTGAAAATGGTAGAATCGGTGTGAATACCCGAAAATGGTAGAATCCGGGCCAGTACCGGGAAAATGTAGAATCCGTGCGAGTACCGATAAACTGTCCGAACCAGACCGTGAAAAGTGTAGAATTGGTGTGAATACCCGAAAATGGTAGAATCCGGGCCAGTGCCGGGAAAATGTAGAATCCGTGCGAGTACCGATAAACTGTCCGAACCAGACCGTGAAAAGGGTAGAATCGGTGTGAATACCCGAAAATGGTAGAATCTGGGCCAGTATCGGGAAAAGGTAGAATCCATGCGAGTATCGAAAAACTGTCCGGACCATACCCTGAAAAGGGTAGAATCGGTGTGAATACCCGGAAATGGTAGAATCCGGGCCAGTACCGGGAAAAGTTAGAATCCGTGCGAGTACCGATAAACTGTCCGAACCAGACCGTGAAAAGGGTAGAATCGGTGTGAATACCCGAAAATGGTAGAATCTGGGCCAGTATCGGGAAAAGGTAGAATCCATGCGAGTATCGAAAAACTGTCCGGACCATACCCTGAAAAGGGTAGAATTGGTGTGAATACCCGGAAATGGTAGAATCCGGGCCAGTACCGGGAAAAGTTAGAATCCGTGCGAGTACCGATAAACTGTCCGAACGAGACCGTGAAAAGAGTAGAATCGGTGTGAATACCCGAAAATGGTAGAATCCGGGCCAGGTACCGGGAAAATGTAGAATCCGTGCGAGTACCGATAAACTGTCCGAACCAGACCGTGAAAAGGGTAGAATCGGTGTGAATACCCGAAAATGGTAGAATCCGGGCCAGTACCGGGAAAATGTAGAATCCGTGCGAGTACCGATAAACTGTCCGAACCAGACCGTGAAAAGGGTAGAATCGGTGTGAATACCCGAAAATGGTAGAATCCGGGCCAGTACCGGGAAAATGTAGAATCCGTGCGGAGTACCGATAAACTGTCCGAACTAGACCGTGAAAAGGGTAGAATCGGTGTGAATACCCGAAAATGGTAGAATCCGGGCCAGTGCCGGGAAAATGTAGAATCCGTGCGAAGTACCGATAAACTGTCCGAACCAGACCGTGAAAAGGGTAGAATCGGTGTGAATACCCGAAAATGGTAGAATCTGGGCCAGTATCTGGAAAAGGTAGAATCCATGCGAGTATCGAAAAACTGTCCGGACCATACCCTGAAAAGGGTAGAATCGGTGTGAATACCCGGAAATGGTAGAATCCGGGCCAGTACCGGGAAAAGTTAGAATCCGTGCGAGTACCGATAAACTGTCCGAACCAGACCGTGAAAAGGGTAGAATCGGTGTGAATACCCGAAAATGGTAGAATCTGGGCCAGTATCGGGAAAAGGTAGAATCCATGCGAGTATCGAAAAACTGTCCGGACCATACCCTGAAAAGGGTAGAATTGGTGTGAATACCCGGAAATGGTAGAATCCGGGCCAGTACCGGGAAAAGTTAGAATCCGTGCGAGTACCGATAAACTGTCCGAACGAGACCGTGAAAAGAGTAGAATCGGTGTGAATACCCGAAAATGGTAGAATCCGGGCCAGTACCGGGAAAATGTAGAATCCGTGCGAGTACCGATAAACTGTCCGAACCAGACCGTGAAAAGGGTAGAATCGGTGTGAATACCCGAAAATGGTAGAATCTGGGCCAGTATCGGGAAAAGGGAGAATCCATGCGAGTATCGAAAAACTGTCCGGACCATACCCTGAAAAGGGTAGAATCGGTGTGAATACCCGGAAATGGTTAGAATCCGGGCCAGTACCGGGAAAAGTTAGAATCCGTGCGAGTACCGATAAACTGTCCGAACCAGACCGTGAAAAGGGTAGAATCGGTGTGAATAGCCGAAAATGGTAGAATCCGGGCCAGTGTCGGGAAAATGTAGAATCCGTGCGAGTACCGATAAACTGTCCGAACCAGACCGTGAAAATGGTAGAATCGGTGTGAATACCCGAAAATGGTAGAATCCGGGCCAGTACCGGGAAAATGTAGAATCCGTGCGAGTACCGATAAACTGTCCGAACCAGACCGTGAAAAGTGTAGAATTGGTGTGAATACCCGAAAATGGTAGAATCCGGGCCAGTGCCGGGAAAATGTAGAATCCGTGCGAGAGTACCGATAAACTGTCCGAACCAGACCGTGAAAAGGGTAGAATCGGTGTGAATACCCGATAATGGTAGAATCCGGGCCAGTACCGGGAAAATGTAGAATCCGTGCGAGTACCGATAAACTGTCCGAACCAGACCGTGAAAAGTGTAGAATTGGTGTGAATACCCGAAAATGGTAGAATCCGGGCCAGTGCCGGGAAAATGTAGAATCCGTGCGAGTACCGATAAACTGTCCGAACCAGACCGTGAAAAGGGTAGAATCGGTGTGAATACCCGAAAATGGTAGAATCTGGGCCAGTATCGGGAAAAGGTAGAATCCATGCGAGTATCGAAAAACTGTCCGGACCATACCCTGAAAAGGGTAGAATTGGTGTGAATACCCGGAAATGGTAGAATCCGGGCCAGTACCGGGAAAAGTTAGAATCCGTGCGAGTACCGATAAACTGTCCGAACGAGACCGTGAAAAGAGTAGAATCGGTGTGAATACCCGAAAATGGTAGAATCGGGGCCAGTACCGGGAAAATGTAGAATCCGTGCGGAGTACCGATAAACTGTCCGAACGAGACCGTGAAAAGAGTAGAATCGGTGTGAATACCCGAAAATGGTAGAATCCGGGCCAGTACCGGGAAAATGTAGAATCCGTGCGAGTACCGATAAACTGTCCGAACCAGACCGTGAAAAGGGTAGAATCGGTGTGTGAATACCCGAAAATGGTAGAATCCGGGCCAGTACCGGGAAAATGTAGAATCCGTGCGAGTACCGATAAACTGTCCGAACCAGACCGTGAAAAGGGTAGAATCGGTGTGAATACCTGAAAATGGTAGAATCCGGGCCAGTGCCGGGAAAATGTAGAATCCGTGCGAGAGTACCGATAAACTGTCCGAAGCAGACCGTGAAAAGGGTAGAATCGGTGTGAATACCCGAAAATGGTAGAATCCGGGCCAGGTACCGGGGAAAATGTAGAATCCGTGCGAAGTACCGATAAACTGTCCGAACCAGACCGTGAAAAGGGTAGAAATCGGTGTGAATACCCGATAATGGTAGAATCCGGGCCAGTACCGGGAAAATGTAGAATCCGTGCGGAGTACCGATAAACTGTCCGAACCAGACCGTGAAAAGTGTAGAATCGGTGTGAATACCCGAAAATGGTAGAATCCGGGCCAGTGCCGGGAAAAGTTAGAATCCGTGCGAGTACCGATAAACTGTCCGAACCAGACCGTGAAAAGGGTAGAATCGGTGTGAATACCCGAAAATGGTAGAATCGGGGCCAGTACCGGGAAAATGTAGAATCCGTGCGAGTACCGATAAACTGTCCGAACTAGACCGTGAAAAGGGTAGAATCGGTGTGAATACCCGAAAATGGTGGAATCCGGGGCCAGTACCGGGAAAATGTAGAATCCGTGCGGAGTACCGATAAACTGTCCGAACCAGACCGTGAAAAGGGTAGAATCGGTGTGAATACCCGAAAATGGTAGAATCTGGGCCAGTATCTGGAAAAGGTAGAATCCATGCGAGTATCGAAAAACTGTCCGGACCATACCCTGAAAAGGGTAGAATCGGTGTGAATACCCGGAAATGGTAGAATCCGGGCCAGTACCGGGAAAAGTTAGAATCCGTGCGAGTACCGATAAACTGTCCGAACGAGACCGTGAAAAGGGTAGAATCGGTGTGAATACCCGAAAATGGTAGAATCCGGGCCAGTACCGGGAAAATGTAGAATCCGTGCGAGTACCGATAAACTGTCCGAACCAGACCGTGAAAAGGGTAGAATCGGTGTGAATACCCGAAAATGGTAGAATCTGGGCCAGTATCGGGAAAAGGTAGAATCCATGCGAGTATCGAAAAACTGTCCGGACCATACCCTGAAAAGGGTAGAATCGGTGTGAATACCCGGAAATGGTAGAATCCGGGCCAGTCCCGGGAAAAGTTAGAATCCGTGCGAGTACCGATAAACTGTCCGAACCAGACCGTGAAAAGGGTAGAATCGGTGTGAATACCCGAAAATGGTAGAATCCGGGGCCAGTGCCGGGAAAATGTAGAATCCGTGCGGAGTACCGATAAACTGTCCGAACCAGACCGTGAAAAGGGTAGAATCGGTGTGAATATCCGAAAATGGTAGAATCCGGGCCGAGTACCGGGAAAATGTAGAATCCGTGCGAGTACCGATAAACTGTCCGAACCAGACCGTGAAAAGGGTAGAATCGGTGTGAATACCCGAAAATGGTAGAATCCGGGCCAGTACTGGGAAAAGTTAGAATCCGTGCGAGTACCGATAAACTGTCCGAACCAGACCGTGAAAAGGGTAGAAATCGGTGCAAATACCCGAAAATGGTAGAATCCGGGCCAGTGCCGGGAAAATGTAGAATCCGTGCGAGTACCGATAAACTGTCTGAACCAGACCGTGAAAAGGGTAGAATCGGTGTGAATACCCCGAAAATGGTAGAATCCGGGCCAGTGCCGGGAAAATGTAGAATCCGTGCGGAAGTACCGATAAACTGTCCGAACCAGACCGTGAAAAGGGTAGAATCGGTGTGAATACCCGATAATGGTAGAATCTGGGCCAGTATCGGGAAAAGGTAGAATCCATGCGAGTATCGAAAAACTGTCCGGACCATACCCTGAAAAGGGTAGAATCGGTGTGAATACCCGGAAATGGTAGAATCCGGGCCAGTACCGGGAAAAGTTAGAATCCGTGCGAGTACCGATAAACTGTCCGAACGAGACCGTGAAAAGGGTAGAATCGGTGTGAATACCCGAAAATGGTAGAATCCGGGCCAAGTACCGGGAAAATGTAGAATCCGTGCGAGTACCGATAAACTGTCCGAACCAGACCGTGAAAAGGGTAGAATCGGTGTGAATACCCGAAAATGGTAGAATCCGGGCCAGTACCGGGAAAATGTAGAATCCGTGCGAGTACCGATAAACTGTCCGAACCAGACCGTGAAAAGTGTAGAATCGGTGTGAATACCCGAAAATGGTAGAATCCGGGCCAGTGCGGGGAAAATGTAGAATCCGTGCGAGTACCGATAAACTGTCCGAACCAGATCGTGAAAAGGGTAGAATCGGTGTGAATACCCGGAAATGGTAGAATCCGGGCCGAGTACCGGGAAAATGTAGAATCCGTGCGGAGTACCGATAAACTGTTCGAACCAGACCGTGAAAAGGGTAGAATCGGTGTGAATACCCGAAAATGGTAGAATCCGGGCCAGTCCCGGGAAAAGGTAGAATCCGTGCGAGTATCGAAAAACTGTCCGGACCATAACCTGAAAAGGGTAGAATCGGTGTGAATACCCGAAAATGGTAGAATCCGGGCCAGTACTGGGAAAAGTTAGAATCCGTGCGAGTACCGATAAACTGTCCGAACCAGACCGTGAAAAGGGTAGAATCGGTGCAAATACCCGAAAATGGTAGAATCCGGGCCAGTGCCGGGAAAATGTAGAATCCGTGCGAGTACCGATAAACTGTCCGAACCTGACCGTGAAAAGGGTAGAATCGGTGTGAATACCCGAAAATGGTAGAATCCGGGCCAGTGCCGGGAAAATGTAGAATCCGTGCGAGTACCGATAAACTGTCCGAACCAGACCGTGAAAAGGGTAGAATCGGTGTGAATACCCGAAAATGGTAGAATCTGGGCCAGTATCGGGAAAAGGTAGAATCCATGCGAGTATCGAAAAACTGTCCGGACCATACCCTGAAAAGGGTAGAATCGGTGTGAATACCCGGAAATGGTAGAATCCGGGCCAGTACCGGGAAAAGTTAGAATCCGTGCGAGTACCGATAAACTGTCCGAACGAGACCGTGAAAAGGGTAGAATCGGTGTGAATACCCGAAAATGGTAGAATCCGGGCCAGTACCGGGAAAATGTAGAATCCGTGCGAGTACCGATAAACTGTCCGAACCAGACCGTGAAAAGGGTAGAATCGGTGTGAATACCCGAAAATGGTAGAATCTGGGCCAGTATCGGGAAAAGGTAGAATCCGTGCGAGTATCGAAAAACTGTGCGGACCATACCCTGAAAAGGGTAGAATCGGTGTAAATACCCGGAAATGGTAGAATCCGGGCCAGTACCGGGAAAAGTTAAAATCCGTGCGAGTACCGATAAACTGTCCGAACCAGACCGTGAAAAGGGTAGAATCGGTGCAAATACCCGAAAATGGTAGAATCCGGGCCAGTGCGGGGAAAATGTAGAATCCGTGCGAGTACCGATAAACTGTCCGAACCAGACCGTGAAAAGGGTAGAATCGGTGTGAATACCCGAAAATGGTAGAATCTGGGCCAGTATCTGGAAAAGGTAGAATCCATGCGAGTATCGAAAAACTGTCCGGACCATACCCTGAAAAGGGTAGAATCGGTGTGAATACCCGGAAATGGTAGAATCCGGGCCAGTACCGGGAAAAGTTAGAATCCGTGGGAGTACCGATAAACTGTCCGAACGAGACCGTGAAAAGGGTAGAATCGGTGTGAATACCCGAAAATGGTAGAATCCGGGCCAGTACCGGGAAAATGTAGAATCCGTGCGAGTACCGATAAACTGTCCGAACCAGACCGTGAAAAGGGTAGAATCGGTGTGAATACCCGAAAATGGTAGAATCTGGGCCAGTATCGGGAAAAGGTAGAATCCATGCGAGTATCGAAAAACTGTCCGGACCATACCCTGAAAAGGGTAGAATCGGTGTGAATACCCGGAAATGGTAGAATCCGGGCCAGTCCCGGGAAAAGTTAGAATCCGTGCGAGTACCGATAAACTGTCCGAACCAGACCGTGAAAAGGGTAGAATCGGTGTGAATACCCGAAAATGGTAGAATCCGGGCCAGTGCCGGGAAAATGTAGAATCCGTGCGAGTACCGATAAACTGTCCGAACCAGACCGTGAAAAGGGTAGAATCGGTGTGAATATCCGAAAATGGTAGAATCCGGGCCAGTACCGGGAAAATGTAGAATCCGTGCGAGTACCGATAAACTGTCCGAACCAGACCGTGAAAAGGGTAGAATCGGTGTGAATACCCGAAAATGGTAGAATCCGGGCCAGTACTGGGAAAAGTTAGAATCCGTGCGAGTACCGATAAACTGTCCGAACCAGACCGTGAAAAGGGTAGAATCGGTGCAAATACCCGAAAATGGTAGAATCCGGGCCAGTGCCGGGAAAATGTAGAATCCGTGCGAGTACCGATAAACTGTCTGAACCAGACCGTGAAAAGGGTAGAATCGGTGTGAATACCCGAAAATGGTAGAATCCGGGCCAGTGCCGGGAAAATGTAGAATCCGTGCGAGTACCGATAAACTGTCCGAACCAGACCGTGAAAAGGGTAGAATCGGTGTGAATACCCGATAATGGTAGAATCTGGGCCAGTATCGGGAAAAGGTAGAATCCATGCGAGTATCGAAAAAACTGTCCGGACCATACCCTGAAAAGGGTAGAATCGGTGTGAATACCCGGAAATGGTAGAATCCGGGCCAGTACCGGGAAAAGTTAGAATCCGTGCGAGTACCGATAAACTGTCCGAACGAGACCGTGAAAAGGGTAGAATCGGTGTGAATACCCGAAAATGGTAGAATCCGGGCCAGTACCGGGAAAATGTAGAATCCGTGCGAGTACCGATAAACTGTCCGAACCAGACCGTGAAAAGGGTAGAATCGGTGTGAATACCCGAAAATGGTAGAATCCGGGCCAGTACCGGGAAAATGTAGAATCCGTGCGAGTACCGATAAACTGTCCGAACCAGACCGTGAAAAGTGTAGAATCGGTGTGAATACCCGAAAATGGTAGAATCCGGGCCAGTGCGGGGAAAATGTAGAATCCGTGCGAGTACCGATAAACTGTCCGAACCAGATCGTGAAAAGGGTAGAATCGGTGTGAATACCCGGAAATGGTAGAATCCGGGCCAGTACCGGGAAAATGTAGAATCCGTGCGAGTACCGATAAACTGTTCGAACCAGACCGTGAAAAGGGTAGAATCGGTGTGAATACCCGAAAATGGTAGAATCCGGGCCAGTCCCGGGAAAAGGTAGAATCCGTGCGAGTATCGAAAAACTGTCCGGACCATAACCTGAAAAGGGTAGAATCGGTGTGAATACCCGAAAATGGTAGAATCCGGGCCAGTACTGGGAAAAGTTAGAATCCGTGCGAGTACCGATAAACTGTCCGAACCAGACCGTGAAAAGGGTAGAATCGGTGCAAATACCCGAAAATGGTAGAATCCGGGCCAGTGCCGGGAAAATGTAGAATCCGTGCGAGTACCGATAAACTGTCCGAACCTGACCGTGAAAAGGGTAGAATCGGTGTGAATACCCGAAAATGGTAGAATCCGGGCCAGTGCCGGGAAAATGTAGAATCCGTGCGGAGTACCGATAAACTGTCCGAACCAGACCGTGAAAAGGGTAGAATCGGTGTGAATACCCGAAAATGGTAGAATCTGGGCCAGTATCGGGAAAAGGTAGAATCCATGCGAGTATCGAAAAACTGTCCGGACCATACCCTGAAAAGGGTAGAATCGGTGTGAATACCCGGAAATGGTAGAATCCGGGCCAGTACCGGGAAAAGTTAGAATCCGTGCGAGTACCGATAAACTGTCCGAACGAGACCGTGAAAAGGGTAGAATCGGTGTGAATACCCGAAAATGGTAGAATCCGGGCCAGTACCGGGAAAATGTAGAATCCGTGCGAGTACCGATAAACTGTCCGAACCAGACCGTGAAAAGGGTAGAATCGGTGTGAATACCCGAAAATGGTAGAATCTGGGCCAGTATCGGGAAAAGGTAGAATCCGTGCGAGTATCGAAAAACTGTGCGGACCATACCCTGAAAAGGGTAGAATCGGTGTAAATACCCGGAAATGGTAGAATCCGGGCCAGTACCGGGAAAAGTTAAAATCCGTGCGAGTACCGATAAACTGTCCGAACCAGACCGTGAAAAGGGTAGAATCGGTGCAAATACCCGAAAATGGTAGAATCCGGGCCAGTGCGGGGAAAATGTAGAATCCGTGCGAGTACCGATAAACTGTCCGAACCAGACCGTGAAAAGGGTAGAATCGGTGTGAATACCCGGAAATGGTAGAATCCGGGCCAGTACCGGGAAAATGTAGAATCCGTGCGAGTACCGATAAACTGTCCGAACCAGACCGTGAAAAGGGTAGAATCGGTGTGAATACCCGAAAATGGTAGAATCTGGGCCAGTATCGGGAAAAGGTAGAATCCGTGCGAGTATCGAAAAACTGTGCGGACCATACCCTGAAAAGGGTAGAATCGGTGTAAATACCCGGAAATGGTAGAATCCGGGCCAGTACCGGGAAAAGTTAGAATCCGTGCGAGTACCGATAAACTGTCCAAACCTGACCGTGAAAAGGGTACAATCGGTGTGAATACCCGAAAATGGTAGAATCCGGGCCAGTATCGGGAAAAGGTAGAATCCGTGCGAGTATCGAAAAACTGTCCGGACCATAACCTGAAAAGGGTAGAATCGGTGTGAATACCCGAAAATGGTAGAATCCGGGCCAGTACTGGGAAAAGTTAGAATCCGTGCGAGTACCGATAAACTGTCCGAACCAGACCGTGAAAAGGGTAGAATCGGTGTGAATACTCGAAAATGGTAGAATCCGGGCCAGTACCGGGAAAAGGTAGAATCCGTGCGAGTATCGAAAAACTGTCCGGACCATAACCTGAAAAGGGTAGAATCGGTGTGAATACCCGAAAATGGTAGAATCCGTGCGAGTACCGATAAACTGTCCGAACCAGACCGTGAAAAGGGTAGAATCGGTGTGAATACTCGAAAATGGTAGAATCCGGGCCAGTACCGGGAAAATGTAAAATCCGTGCGAGTACCGATAAACTGTCCGAACTAGATCGTGAAAAGGGTAGAATCGGTGTGAATACCCGAAAATGGTAGAATCCGGGCAAGTACGGGGAAAAGTTAGAATCCGTGCGAGTACCGATAAACTGTCCGAACCAGACCGTGAAAAAGGTAGAATCGGTGTGAATACCCGAAAATGGTAGAATCCGGGCCAGTACCGGGAAAATGTAGAATCCTTGCGAGTACCGATAAACTGTCCGAACCAGACCGTGAAAAGGGTAGAATCGGTGTGAATACCGGGAAAAGTTACAATCCTGGGCAGTACCGGGAAAAGTTAGAATCCGTGCGAGTACCGATAAACTGTCCGAACCAGACCGTGGAAAGGGTAGAATCGGTGTGAATACCCGAAAATGGTAGAATCCGGGCCAGTGCGGGGAAAATGTAGAATCCGTGCGAGTACCGATAAACTGTCCGAACCAGACCGTGAAAAGGGTAGAATCGGTGTGAATACCCGAAAATGGTAGAATCCGGGCCAGTACCGGGAATATGTAGAATCCGTGCGAGTACCGATAAACTGTCCGAACCCGACCGTGAAAAGGGTAGAATCGGTGTGAATACCCGAAAATGGTAGAATCCGGGCCAGTACCGGGAAAAGGTAGAATCCGTGCGAGTATCGAAAAACTGTCCGGACCATAACCTGAAAAGGGTAGAATCGGTGTGAATACCCGAAAATGGTAGAATCCGGGCCAGTACTGGGAAAAGTTAGAATCCGTGCGAGTACCGATAAACTGTCCGAACCATACCGTGAAAAGGGTAGAATCGGTGTGAATACCCGAAAATGGTAGAATCCGGGCCAGTGCGGGGAAAATGTAGAATCCGTGCGAGTACCGATAAACTGTCCGAACCATACCGTGAAAAGGGTAGAATCGGTGTGAATACCCGATAATGGTAGAATCCGGGCCAGTACCGGGAATATGTAGAATCCGTGCGAGTACCGATAAACTGTCCGAACCCGACCGTGAAAAGGGTAGAATCGGTGTGAATACCCGAAAATGGTAGAATCCGGGCCAGTACCGGGAAAAGGTTGAATCCGTGCGAGTATCGAAAAACTGTCCGGACCATAACCTGAAAAGGGTAGAATCGGTGTGAATACCCGAAAATGGTAGAATCCGGGCCAGTACGGGGAAAAGTTAGAATCCGTGCGAGTACCGATAAACTGTCCGAACCAGACCGTGAAAAGGGTAGAATCGGTGTGAATACCCGAAAATGGTAGAATCCGGGCCAGTGCCGGGAAAATGTAGAATCCGTGCGAGTACCGATAAACTGTCCGAACCAGACCGTGAAAAGGGTAGAATCGGTGTGAATACCCGAGAATGGTAGAATCCGGGCCAGTGCCGGGAAAATGTAGAATCCGTGCGAGTACCGATAAACTGTCCGAACCAGACCGTGAAAAGGGTAGAATCGGAGTGAATACCGGGAAAAGTTACAATCCTGGGCAGTACCGGGAAAAGTTAGAATCCGTGCGAGTACCGATAAACTGTCCGAACCAGACCGTGGAAAGGGTAGAATCGGTGTGAATACCCGAAAATGGTAGAATCCGGGCCAGTGCGGGGAAAATGTAGAATCCGTGCGAGTACCGATAAACTGTCCGAACCAGACCGTGAAAAGGGTAGAATCGGTGTGAATACCCGAAAATGGTAGAATCCGGGCCAGTACCGGGAATATGTAGAATCCGTGCGAGTACCGATAAACTGTCCGAACCCGACCGTGAAAAGGGTAGAATCGGTGTGAATACCCGAAAATGGTAGAATCCGGGCCAGTACCGGGAAAAGGTAGAATCCGTGCGAGTATCGAAAAACTGTCCGGACCATAACCTGAAAAGGGTAGAATCGGTGTGAATACCCGAAAATGGTAGAATCCGGGCCAGTACTGGGAAAAGTTAGAATCCGTGCGAGTACCGATAAACTGTCCGAACCAGACCGTGAAATGGGTAGAATCGGTGTGAATACCCGAAAATGGTAGAATTCGGGCCAGTGCCGGGAAAATGTAGAATCCGTGCGAGTACCGATAAACTGTCCGAACCAGGCCGTGAAAAGGGTAGAATCGGTGTGAATACCCGAAAATGGTAGAATCCGGGCCAGTACCGGGAATATGTAGAATCCGTGCGAGTACCGATAAACTGTCCGAACCCGACCGTGAAAAGGGTAGAATCGGTGTGAATACCCGAAAATGGTAGAATCCGGGCCAGTACCGGGAAAAGGTAGAATCCGTGCGAGTATCGAAAAACTGTCCGGACCATAACCTGAAAAGGGTAGAATCGGTGTGAATACCCGAAAATGGTAGAATCCGGGCCAGTACTGGGAAAAGTTAGAATCCGTGCGAGTACCGATAAACTGTCCGAACCAGACCGTGAAAAGGGTAGAATCGGTGCAAATACCCGAAAATGGTAGAATCCGGGCCAGTGCCGGGAAAATGTAGAATCCGTGCGAGTACCGATAAACTGTCCGAACCTGACCGTGAAAAGGGTAGAATCGGTGTGAATACCCGAAAATGGTAGAATCCGGGCCAGTGCCGGGAAAATGTAGAATCCGTGCGAGTACCGATAAACTGTCCGAACCAGACCGTGAAAAGGGTAGAATCGGTGTGAATACCCGAAAATGGTAGAATCTGGGCCAGTATCGGGAAAAGGTAGAATCCATGCGAGTATCGAAAAACTGTCCGGACCATACCCTGAAAAGGGTAGAATCGGTGTGAATACCCGGAAATGGTAGAATCCGGGCCAGTACCGGGAAAAGTTAGAATCCGTGCGAGTACCGATAAACTGTCCGAACGAGACCGTGAAAAGGGTAGAATCGGTGTGAATACCCGAAAATGGTAGAATCCGGGCCAGTACCGGGAAAATGTAGAATCCGTGCGAGTACCGATAAACTGTCCGAACCAGACCGTGAAAAGGGTAGAATCGGTGTGAATACCCGAAAATGGTAGAATCTGGGCCAGTATCGGGAAAAGGTAGAATCCGTGCGAGTATCGAAAAACTGTGCGGACCATACCCTGAAAAGGGTAGAATCGGTGTAAATACCCGGAAATGGTAGAATCCGGGCCAGTACCGGGAAAAGTTAAAATCCGTGCGAGTACCGATAAACTGTCCGAACCAGACCGTGAAAAGGGTAGAATCGGTGCAAATACCCGAAAATGGTAGAATCCGGGCCAGTGCGGGGAAAATGTAGAATCCGTGCGAGTACCGATAAACTGTCCGAACCAGACCGTGAAAAGGGTAGAATCGGTGTGAATACCCGGAAATGGTAGAATCCGGGCCAGTACCGGGAAAATGTAGAATCCGTGCGAGTACCGATAAACTGTCCGAACCAGACCGTGAAAAGGGTAGAATCGGTGTGAATACCCGAAAATGGTAGAATCTGGGCCAGTATCGGGAAAAGGTAGAATCCGTGCGAGTATCGAAAAACTGTGCGGACCATACCCTGAAAAGGGTAGAATCGGTGTAAATACCCGGAAATGGTAGAATCCGGGCCAGTACCGGGAAAAGTTAGAATCCGTGCGAGTACCGATAAACTGTCCAAACCTGACCGTGAAAAGGGTACAATCGGTGTGAATACCCGAAAATGGTAGAATCCGGGCCAGTATCGGGAAAAGGTAGAATCCGTGCGAGTATCGAAAAACTGTCCGGACCATAACCTGAAAAGGGTAGAATCGGTGTGAATACCCGAAAATGGTAGAATCCGGGCCAGTACTGGGAAAAGTTAGAATCCGTGCGAGTACCGATAAACTGTCCGAACCAGACCGTGAAAAGGGTAGAATCGGTGTGAATACTCGAAAATGGTAGAATCCGGGCCAGTACCGGGAAAAGGTAGAATCCGTGCGAGTATCGAAAAACTGTCCGGACCATAACCTGAAAAGGGTAGAATCGGTGTGAATACCCGAAAATGGTAGAATCCGTGCGAGTACCGATAAACTGTCCGAACCAGACCGTGAAAAGGGTAGAATCGGTGTGAATACTCGAAAATGGTAGAATCCGGGCCAGTACCGGGAAAATGTAAAATCCGTGCGAGTACCGATAAACTGTCCGAACTAGATCGTGAAAAGGGTAGAATCGGTGTGAATACCCGAAAATGGTAGAATCCGGGCAAGTACGGGGAAAAGTTAGAATCCGTGCGAGTACCGATAAACTGTCCGAACCAGACCGTGAAAAAGGTAGAATCGGTGTGAATACCCGAAAATGGTAGAATCCGGGCCAGTACCGGGAAAATGTAGAATCCTTGCGAGTACCGATAAACTGTCCGAACCAGACCGTGAAAAGGGTAGAATCGGTGTGAATACCGGGAAAAGTTACAATCCTGGGCAGTACCGGGAAAAGTTAGAATCCGTGCGAGTACCGATAAACTGTCCGAACCAGACCGTGGAAAGGGTAGAATCGGTGTGAATACCCGAAAATGGTAGAATCCGGGCCAGTGCGGGGAAAATGTAGAATCCGTGCGAGTACCGATAAACTGTCCGAACCAGACCGTGAAAAGGGTAGAATCGGTGTGAATACCCGAAAATGGTAGAATCCGGGCCAGTACCGGGAATATGTAGAATCCGTGCGAGTACCGATAAACTGTCCGAACCCGACCGTGAAAAGGGTAGAATCGGTGTGAATACCCGAAAATGGTAGAATCCGGGCCAGTACCGGGAAAAGGTAGAATCCGTGCGAGTATCGAAAAACTGTCCGGACCATAACCTGAAAAGGGTAGAATCGGTGTGAATACCCGAAAATGGTAGAATCCGGGCCAGTACTGGGAAAAGTTAGAATCCGTGCGAGTACCGATAAACTGTCCGAACCATACCGTGAAAAGGGTAGAATCGGTGTGAATACCCGAAAATGGTAGAATCCGGGCCAGTGCGGGGAAAATGTAGAATCCGTGCGAGTACCGATAAACTGTCCGAACCATACCGTGAAAAGGGTAGAATCGGTGTGAATACCCGATAATGGTAGAATCCGGGCCAGTACCGGGAATATGTAGAATCCGTGCGAGTACCGATAAACTGTCCGAACCCGACCGTGAAAAGGGTAGAATCGGTGTGAATACCCGAAAATGGTAGAATCCGGGCCAGTACCGGGAAAAGGTTGAATCCGTGCGAGTATCGAAAAACTGTCCGGACCATAACCTGAAAAGGGTAGAATCGGTGTGAATACCCGAAAATGGTAGAATCCGGGCCAGTACGGGGAAAAGTTAGAATCCGTGCGAGTACCGATAAACTGTCCGAACCAGACCGTGAAAAGGGTAGAATCGGTGTGAATAGCCGAAAATGGTAGAATCCGGGCCAGTGCCGGGAAAATGTAGAATCCGTGCGAGTACCGATAAACTGTCCGAACCAGACCGTGAAAATGGTAGAATCGGTGTGAATACCCGAAAATGGTAGAATCCGGGCCAGTACCGGGAAAATGTAGAATCCGTGCGAGTACCGATAAACTGTCCGAACCAGACCGTGAAAAGTGTAGAATTGGTGTGAATACCCGAAAATGGTAGAATCCTGGGCAGTACCGGGAAAAGGTAGTATCCGTGCGAGTACCGATAAACTGTCCGAACCAGACCGTGAAAAGGGTAAAACCGGTGTGAATACCCGAAAATGGTAGAATCCGGGCCAGTGCGGGGAAAATGTAGAATCCGTGCGAGTACCGATAAACTGTCCGAACCAGACCGTGAAAAGGGTAGAATCGGTGTGAATACCCGAGAATGGTAGAATCCGGGCCAGTGCCGGGAAAATGTAGAATCCGTGCGAGTACCGATAAACTGTCTGAACCAGACCGTGAAAAGGGTAGAATCGGAGTGAATACCGGGAAAAGTTACAATCCTGGGCAGTACCGGGAAAAGTTAGAATCCGTGCGAGTACCGATAAACTGTCCGAACCAGACCGTGGAAAGGGTAGAATCGGTGTGAATACCCGAAAATGGTAGAATCCGGGCCAGTGCGGGGAAAATGTAGAATCCGTGCGAGTACCGATAAACTGTCCGAACCAGACCGTGAAAAGGGTAGAATCGGTGTGAATACCCGAAAATGGTAGAATCCGGGCCAGTACCGGGAATATGTAGAATCCGTGCGAGTACCGATAAACTGTCCGAACCCGACCGTGAAAAGGGTAGAATCGGTGTGAATACCCGAAAATGGTAGAATCCGGGCCAGTACCGGGAAAAGGTAGAATCCGTGCGAGTATCGAAAAACTGTCCGGACCATAACCTGAAAAGGGTAGAATCGGTGTGAATACCCGAAAATGGTAGAATCCGGGCCAGTACTGGGAAAAGTTAGAATCCGTGCGAGTACCGATAAACTGTCCGAACCATACCGTGAAAAGGGTAGAATCGGTGTGAATACCCGAAAATGGTAGAATCCGGGCCAGTGCGGGGAAAATGTAGAATCCGTGCGAGTACCGATAAACTGTCCGAACCATACCGTGAAAAGGGTAGAATCGGTGTGAATACCCGATAATGGTAGAATCCGGGCCAGTACCGGGAATATGTAGAATCCGTGCGAGTACCGATAAACTGTCCGAACCCGACCGTGAAAAGGGTAGAATCGGTGTGAATACCCGAAAATGGTAGAATCCGGGCCAGTACCGGGAAAAGGTTGAATCCGTGCGAGTATCGAAAAACTGTCCGGACCATAACCTGAAAAGGGTAGAATCGGTGTGAATACCCGAAAATGGTAGAATCCGGGCCAGTACGGGGAAAAGTTAGAATCCGTGCGAGTACCGATAAACTGTCCGAACCAGACCGTGAAAAGGGTAGAATCGGTGTGAATACCCGAAAATGGTAGAATCCGGGCCAGTGCCGGGAAAATGTAGAATCCGTGCGAGTACCGATAAACTGTCCGAACCAGACCGTGAAAAGGGTAGAATCGGTGTGAATACCCGAGAATGGTAGAATCCGGGCCAGTGCCGGGAAAATGTAGAATCCGTGCGAGTACCGATAAACTGTCCGAACCAGACCGTGAAAAGGGTAGAATCGGAGTGAATACCGGGAAAAGTTAGAATCCTGGGCAGTACCGGGAAAAGTTAGAATCCGTGCGAGTACCGATAAACTGTCCGAACCAGACCGTGGAAAGGGTAGAATCGGTGTGAATACCCGAAAATGGTAGAATCCGGGCCAGTGCGGGGAAAAGGTAGAATCCGTGCGAGTATCGAAAAACTGTCCGGACCATAACCTGAAAAGGGTAGAATCGGTGTGAATACCCGAAAATGGTAGAATCCGGGCCAGTACTGGGAAAAGTTAGAATCCGTGCGAGTACCGATAAACTGTCCGAACCAGACCGTGAAAAGGGTAGAATCGGTGTGAATACTCGAAAATGGTAGAATCCGGGCCAGTACCGGGAAAAGGTAGAATCCGTGCGAGTATCGAAAAACTGTCCGGACCATAACCTGAAAAGGGTAGAATCGGTGTGAATACCCGAAAATGGTAGAATCCGTGCGAGTACCGATAAACTGTCCGAACCAGACCGTGAAAAGGGTAGAATCGGTGTGAATACTCGAAAATGGTAGAATCCGGGCCAGTACCGGGAAAATGTAAAATCCGTGCGAGTACCGATAAACTGTCCGAACTAGATCGTGAAAAGGGTAGAATCGGTGTGAATACCCGAAAATGGTAGAATCCGGGCAAGTACGGGGAAAAGTTAGAATCCGTGCGAGTACCGATAAACTGTCCGAACCAGACCGTGAAAAAGGTAGAATCGGTGTGAATACCCGAAAATGGTAGAATCCGGGCCAGTACCGGGAAAATGTAGAATCCTTGCGAGTACCGATAAACTGTCCGAACCAGACCGTGAAAAGGGTAGAATCGGTGTGAATACCGGGAAAAGTTACAATCCTGGGCAGTACCGGGAAAAGTTAGAATCCGTGCGAGTACCGATAAACTGTCCGAACCAGACCGTGGAAAGGGTAGAATCGGTGTGAATACCCGAAAATGGTAGAATCCGGGCCAGTGCGGGGAAAATGTAGAATCCGTGCGAGTACCGATAAACTGTCCGAACCAGACCGTGAAAAGGGTAGAATCGGTGTGAATACCCGAAAATGGTAGAATCCGGGCCAGTACCGGGAATATGTAGAATCCGTGCGAGTACCGATAAACTGTCCGAACCCGACCGTGAAAAGGGTAGAATCGGTGTGAATACCCGAAAATGGTAGAATCCGGGCCAGTACCGGGAAAAGGTAGAATCCGTGCGAGTATCGAAAAACTGTCCGGACCATAACCTGAAAAGGGTAGAATCGGTGTGAATACCCGAAAATGGTAGAATCCGGGCCAGTACTGGGAAAAGTTAGAATCCGTGCGAGTACCGATAAACTGTCCGAACCATACCGTGAAAAGGGTAGAATCGGTGTGAATACCCGAAAATGGTAGAATCCGGGCCAGTGCGGGGAAAATGTAGAATCCGTGCGAGTACCGATAAACTGTCCGAACCATACCGTGAAAAGGGTAGAATCGGTGTGAATACCCGATAATGGTAGAATCCGGGCCAGTACCGGGAATATGTAGAATCCGTGCGAGTACCGATAAACTGTCCGAACCCGACCGTGAAAAGGGTAGAATCGGTGTGAATACCCGAAAATGGTAGAATCCGGGCCAGTACCGGGAAAAGGTTGAATCCGTGCGAGTATCGAAAAACTGTCCGGACCATAACCTGAAAAGGGTAGAATCGGTGTGAATACCCGAAAATGGTAGAATCCGGGCCAGTACGGGGAAAAGTTAGAATCCGTGCGAGTACCGATAAACTGTCCGAACCAGACCGTGAAAAGGGTAGAATCGGTGTGAATAGCCGAAAATGGTAGAATCCGGGCCAGTGCCGGGAAAATGTAGAATCCGTGCGAGTACCGATAAACTGTCCGAACCAGACCGTGAAAATGGTAGAATCGGTGTGAATACCCGAAAATGGTAGAATCCGGGCCAGTACCGGGAAAATGTAGAATCCGTGCGAGTACCGATAAACTGTCCGAACCAGACCGTGAAAAGTGTAGAATTGGTGTGAATACCCGAAAATGGTAGAATCCTGGGCAGTACCGGGAAAAGGTAGTATCCGTGCGAGTACCGATAAACTGTCCGAACCAGACCGTGAAAAGGGTAAAACCGGTGTGAATACCCGAAAATGGTAGAATCCGGGCCAGTGCGGGGAAAATGTAGAATCCGTGCGAGTACCGATAAACTGTCCGAACCAGACCGTGAAAAGGGTAGAATCGGTGTGAATACCCGAGAATGGTAGAATCCGGGCCAGTGCCGGGAAAATGTAGAATCCGTGCGAGTACCGATAAACTGTCTGAACCAGACCGTGAAAAGGGTAGAATCGGAGTGAATACCGGGAAAAGTTACAATCCTGGGCAGTACCGGGAAAAGTTAGAATCCGTGCGAGTACCGATAAACTGTCCGAACCAGACCGTGGAAAGGGTAGAATCGGTGTGAATACCCGAAAATGGTAGAATCCGGGCCAGTGCGGGGAAAATGTAGAATCCGTGCGAGTACCGATAAACTGTCCGAACCAGACCGTGAAAAGGGTAGAATCGGTGTGAATACCCGAAAATGGTAGAATCCGGGCCAGTACCGGGAATATGTAGAATCCGTGCGAGTACCGATAAACTGTCCGAACCCGACCGTGAAAAGGGTAGAATCGGTGTGAATACCCGAAAATGGTAGAATCCGGGCCAGTACCGGGAAAAGGTAGAATCCGTGCGAGTATCGAAAAACTGTCCGGACCATAACCTGAAAAGGGTAGAATCGGTGTGAATACCCGAAAATGGTAGAATCCGGGCCAGTACTGGGAAAAGTTAGAATCCGTGCGAGTACCGATAAACTGTCCGAACCATACCGTGAAAAGGGTAGAATCGGTGTGAATACCCGAAAATGGTAGAATCCGGGCCAGTGCGGGGAAAATGTAGAATCCGTGCGAGTACCGATAAACTGTCCGAACCATACCGTGAAAAGGGTAGAATCGGTGTGAATACCCGATAATGGTAGAATCCGGGCCAGTACCGGGAATATGTAGAATCCGTGCGAGTACCGATAAACTGTCCGAACCCGACCGTGAAAAGGGTAGAATCGGTGTGAATACCCGAAAATGGTAGAATCCGGGCCAGTACCGGGAAAAGGTTGAATCCGTGCGAGTATCGAAAAACTGTCCGGACCATAACCTGAAAAGGGTAGAATCGGTGTGAATACCCGAAAATGGTAGAATCCGGGCCAGTACGGGGAAAAGTTAGAATCCGTGCGAGTACCGATAAACTGTCCGAACCAGACCGTGAAAAGGGTAGAATCGGTGTGAATACCCGAAAATGGTAGAATCCGGGCCAGTGCCGGGAAAATGTAGAATCCGTGCGAGTACCGATAAACTGTCCGAACCAGACCGTGAAAAGGGTAGAATCGGTGTGAATACCCGAGAATGGTAGAATCCGGGCCAGTGCCGGGAAAATGTAGAATCCGTGCGAGTACCGATAAACTGTCCGAACCAGACCGTGAAAAGGGTAGAATCGGAGTGAATACCGGGAAAAGTTACAATCCTGGGCAGTACCGGGAAAAGTTAGAATCCGTGCGAGTACCGATAAACTGTCCGAACCAGACCGTGGAAAGGGTAGAATCGGTGTGAATACCCGAAAATGGTAGAATCCGGGCCAGTGCGGGGAAAATGTAGAATCCGTGCGAGTACCGATAAACTGTCCGAACCAGACCGTGAAAAGGGTAGAATCGGTGTGAATACCCGAAAATGGTAGAATCCGGGCCAGTACCGGGAATATGTAGAATCCGTGCGAGTACCGATAAACTGTCCGAACCCGACCGTGAAAAGGGTAGAATCGGTGTGAATACCCGAAAATGGTAGAATCCGGGCCAGTACCGGGAAAAGGTAGAATCCGTGCGAGTATCGAAAAACTGTCCGGACCATAACCTGAAAAGGGTAGAATCGGTGTGAATACCCGAAAATGGTAGAATCCGGGCCAGTACTGGGAAAAGTTAGAATCCGTGCGAGTACCGATAAACTGTCCGAACCATACCGTGAAAAGGGTAGAATCGGTGTGAATACCCGAAAATGGTAGAATCCGGGCCAGTGCGGGGAAAATGTAGAATCCGTGCGAGTACCGATAAACTGTCCGAACCATACCGTGAAAAGGGTAGAATCGGTGTGAATACCCGATAATGGTAGAATCCGGGCCAGTACCGGGAATATGTAGAATCCGTGCGAGTACCGATAAACTGTCCGAACCCGACCGTGAAAAGGGTAGAATCGGTGTGAATACCCGAAAATGGTAGAATCCGGGCCAGTACCGGGAAAAGGTTGAATCCGTGCGAGTATCGAAAAACTGTCCGGACCATAACCTGAAAAGGGTAGAATCGGTGTGAATACCCGAAAATGGTAGAATCCGGGCCAGTACGGGGAAAAGTTAGAATCCGTGCGAGTACCGATAAACTGTCCGAACCAGACCGTGAAAAGGGTAGAATCGGTGTGAATACCCGAAAATGGTAGAATCCGGGCCAGTGCCGGGAAAATGTAGAATCCGTGCGAGTACCGATAAACTGTCCGAACCAGACCGTGAAAAGGGTAGAATCGGTGTGAATACCCGAGAATGGTAGAATCCGGGCCAGTGCCGGGAAAATGTAGAATCCGTGCGAGTACCGATAAACTGTCCGAACCAGACCGTGAAAAGGGTAGAATCGGAGTGAATACCGGGAAAAGTTACAATCCTGGGCAGTACCGGGAAAAGTTAGAATCCGTGCGAGTACCGATAAACTGTCCGAACCAGACCGTGGAAAGGGTAGAATCGGTGTGAATACCCGAAAATGGTAGAATCCGGGCCAGTGCGGGGAAAATGTAGAATCCGTGCGAGTACCGATAAACTGTCCGAACCAGACCGTGAAAAGGGTAGAATCGGTGTGAATACCCGAAAATGGTAGAATCCGGGCCAGTACCGGGAATATGTAGAATCCGTGCGAGTACCGATAAACTGTCCGAACCCGACCGTGAAAAGGGTAGAATCGGTGTGAATACCCGAAAATGGTAGAATCCGGGCCAGTACCGGGAAAAGGTAGAATCCGTGCGAGTATCGAAAAACTGTCCGGACCATAACCTGAAAAGGGTAGAATCGGTGTGAATACCCGAAAATGGTAGAATCCGGGCCAGTACTGGGAAAAGTTAGAATCCGTGCGAGTACCGATAAACTGTCCGAACCAGACCGTGAAATGGGTAGAATCGGTGTGAATACCCGAAAATGGTAGAATTCGGGCCAGTGCCGGGAAAATGTAGAATCCGTGCGAGTACCGATAAACTGTCCGAACCAGGCCGTGAAAAGGGTAGAATCGGTGTGAATACCCGAAAATGGTAGAATCCGGGCCAGTACCGGGAATATGTAGAATCCGTGCGAGTACCGATAAACTGTCCGAACCCGACCGTGAAAAGGGTAGAATCGGTGTGAATACCCGAAAATGGTAGAATCCGGGCCAGTACCGGGAAAAGGTAGAATCCGTGCGAGTATCGAAAAACTGTCCGGACCATAACCTGAAAAGGGTAGAATCGGTGTGAATACCCGAAAATGGTAGAATCCGGGCCAGTACTGGGAAAAGTTAGAATCCGTGCGAGTACCGATAAACTGTCCGAACCAGACCGTGAAATGGGTAGAATCGGTGTGAATACCCGAAAATGGTAGAATTCGGGCCAGTGCCGGGAAAATGTAGAATCCGTGCGAGTACCGATAAACTGTCCGAACCAGACCGTGAAAAGGGTAGAATCGGTGTGAATACCCGAAAATGGTAGAATCCGAGCCAGTACCGGGAAAATGTAGAATCCGTGCGAGTACCGATAAACTGTCCGAACCAGACCGTGAAAAGGGTAGAATCGGTGTGAATACCCGAAAATGGTAGAATCCGGGCCAGTACCGGGAAAATGTAGAATCCGTGCGAGTACCGATAAACTGTCCGAACCAGACCGTGAAAAGGGTAGAATCGGTGTGAATACCCGAAAATGGTAGAATCCGGGCCAGTACCGGGAATATGTAGAATCCGTGCGAGTACCGATAAACTGTCCGAACCCGACCGTGAAAAGGGTAGAATCGGTGTGAATACCCGAAAATGGTAGAATCCGGGCCAGTACCGGGAAAAGGTAGAATCCGTGCGAGTATCGAAAAACTGTCCGGACCATAACCTGAAAAGGGTAGAATCGGTGTGAATACCCGAAAATGGTAGAATCCGGGCCAGTACTGGGAAAAGTTAGAATCCGTGCGAGTACCGATAAACTGTCCGAACCAGACCGTGAAATGGGTAGAATCGGTGTGAATACCCGAAAATGGTAGAATTCGGGCCAGTGCCGGGAAAATGTAGAATCCGTGCGAGTACCGATAAACTGTCCGAACCAGACCGTGAAAAGGGTAGAATCGGTGTGAATACCCGAAAATGGTAGAATCCGAGCCAGTACCGGGAAAATGTAGAATCCGTGCGAGTACCGATAAACTGTCCGAACCAGACCGTGAAAAGGGTAGAATCGGTGTGAATACCCGAAAATGGTAGAATCCGGGCCAGTACCGGGAAAATGTAGAATCCGTGCGAGTACCGATAAACTGTCCGAACCAGACCGTGAAAAGGGTAGAATCGGTGTGAATACCCGAAAATGGTAGAATCCGGGCCAGTACCGGGAATATGTAGAATCCGTGCGAGTACTGATAAACTGTCCGAACCCGACCGTGAAAAGGGTTGAATCGGTGTGAATACCCGAAAATGGTAGAATCCGGGCCAGTACCGGGAAAAGGTAGAATCCGTGCGAGTATCGAAAAACAGTCCGGACCATAACCTGAAAAGGGTAGAATCGGTGTGAATACCCGAAAATGGTAGAATCCGGGCCAGTACTGGGAAAAGTTAGAATCCGTGCGAGTACCGATAAACTGTCCGAACCAGACCGTGAAAAGGGTAGAATCGGTGTGAATAGCCGAAAATGGTAGAATCCGGGCCAATGTCGGGAAAATGTAGAATCCGTGCGAGTACCGATAAACTGTCCGAACCAGACCGAGAAAATGGTAGAATCGGTGTGAATACCCGAAAATGGTAGAATCCGGGCCAGTACCGGGAAAATGTAGAATCCGTGCGAGTACCGATAAACTGTCCGAACCAGACCGTGAAAAGTGTAGAATTGGTGTGAATACCCGAAAATGGTAGAATCCTGGGCAGTACCGGGAAAAGGTAGTATCCGTGCGAGTACCGATAAACTGTCCGAACCAGACCGTGAAAAGGGTAAAACCGGTGTGAATACCCGAAAATGGTAGAATCCGGGCCAGTGCGGGGAAAATGTAGAATCCGTGCGAGTACCGATAAACTGTCCGAACCAGACCGTGAAAAGGGTAGAATCGGTGTGAATACCCGAGAATGGTAGAATCCGGGCCAGTGCCGGGAAAATGTAGAATCCGTGCGAGTACCGATAAACTGTCCGAACCAGACCGTGAAAAGGGTAGAATCGGAGTGAATACCGGGAAAAGTTACAATCCTGGGCAGTACCGGGAAAAGTTAGAATCCGTGCGAGTACCGATAAACTGTCCGAACCAGACCGTGGAAAGGGTAGAATCGGTGTGAATACCCGAAAATGGTAGAATCCGGGCCAGTGCGGGGAAAATGTAGAATCCGTGCGAGTACCGATAAACTGTCCGAACCAGACCGTGAAAAGGGTAGAATCGGTGTGAATACCCGAAAATGGTAGAATCCGGGCTAGTACCGGGAATATTTAGAATCCGTGCGAGTACCGATAAACTGTCCGAACCCGACCGTGAAAAGGGTAGAATCGGTGTGAATACCCGAAAATGGTAGAATCCGGGCCAGTACCGGGAAAAGGTAGAATCCGTGCGAGTATCGAAAAACTGTCCGGACCATAACCTGAAAAGGGTAGAATCGGTGTGAATACCCGAAAATGGTAGAATCCGGGCCAGTACTGGGAAAAGTTAGAATCCGTGCGAGTACCGATAAACTGTCCGAACCAGACCGTGAAATGGGTAGAATCGGTGTGAATACCCGAAAATGGTAGAATTCGGGCCAGTGCCGGGAAAATGTAGAATCCGTGCGAGTACCGATAAACTGTCCGAACCAGACCGTGAAAAGGGTAGAATCGGTGTGAATACCCGAAAATGGTAGAATCCGAGCCAGTACCGGGAAAATGTAGAATCCGTGCGAGTACCGATAAACTGTCCGAACCAGACCGTGAAAAGGGTAGAATCGGTGTGAATACCCGAAAATGGTAGAATCCGGGCCAGTACCGGGAAAATGTAGAATCCGTGCAAGTACCGATAAACTGTCCGAACCAGACCGTGAAAAGGGTAGAATCGGTGTGAATACCCGAAAATGGTAGAATCCGGGCCAGTACCGGGAATATGTAGAATCCGTGCGAGTACTGATAAACTGTCCGAACCCGACCGTGAAAAGGGTTGAATCGGTGTGAATACCCGAAAATGGTAGAATCCGGGCCAGTACCGGGAAAAGGTAGAATCCGTGCGAGTATCGAAAAACTGTCCGGACCATAACCTGAAAAGGGTAGAATCGGTGTGAATACCCGAAAATGGTAGAATCCGGGCCAGTACTGGGAAAAGTTAGAATCCGTGCGAGTACCGATAAACTGTCCGAACCAGACCGTGAAAAGGGTAGAATCGGTGTGAATAGCCGAAAATGGTAGAATCCGGGCCAGTGTCGGGAAAATGTAGAATCCGTGCGAGTACCGATAAACTGTCCGAACCAGACCGTGAAAATGGTAGAATCGGTGTGAATACCCGAAAATGGTAGAATCCGGGCCAGTACCGGGAAAATGTAGAATCCGTGCGAGTACCGATAAACTGTCCGAACCAGACCGTGAAAAGTGTAGAATTGGTGTGAATACCCGAAAATGGTAGAATCCTGGGCAGTACCGGGAAAAGGTAGTATCCGTGCGAGTACCGATAAACTGTCCGAACCAGACCGTGAAAAGGGTAAAACCGGTGTGAATACCCGAAAATGGTAGAATCCGGGCCAGTGCGGGGAAAATGTAGAATCCGTGCGAGTACCGATAAACTGTCCGAAACCAGACCGTGAAAAGGGTAGAATCGGTGTGAATACCCGAAAATGGTAGAATCCGGGCCAGTACCGGGAATATGTAGAATCCGTGCGAGTACCGATAAACTGTCCGAACCCGACCGTGAAAAGGGTAGAATCGGTGTGAATACCCGAAAATGGTAGAATCCGGGCCAGTGTCGGGAAAATGTAGAATCCGTGCGAGTACCGATAAACTGTCCGAACCAGACCGTGAAAAGGGTAGAATCGGTGTGAATACCCGAAAATGGTAGAATCCGGGCCAGTACCGGGAAAATGTAGAATCCGTGCGAGTACCGATAAACTGTCCGAACCAGACCGTGAAAAGGGTAGAATCGGTGTGAATACCCGAAAATGGTAGAATCGGGGCCAGTACCGGGAAAATGTAGAATCCGTGCGAGTACCGATAAACTGTCCGAACCAGACCGTGAAAAGGGTAGAATCGGTGTGAATAGCCGAAAATGGTAGAATCCGGGCCAGTGTCGGGAAAATGTAGAATCCGTGCGAGTACCGATAAACTGTCCGAACCAGACCGTGAAAATGGTAGAATCGGTGTGAATACCCGAAAATGGTAGAATCCGGGCCAGTACCGGGAAAATGTAGAATCCGTGCGAGTACCGATAAACTGTCCGAACCAGACCGTGAAAAGTGTAGAATTGGTGTGAATACCCGAAAATGGTAGAATCCTGGGCAGTACCGGGAAAAGGTAGTATCCGTGCGAGTACCGATAAACTGTCCGAACCAGACCGTGAAAAGGGTAAAACCGGTGTGAATACCCGAAAATGGTAGAATCCGGGCCAGTGCGGGGAAAATGTAGAATCCGTGCGAGTACCGATAAACTGTCCGAACCAGACCGTGAAAAGGGTAGAATCGGTGTGAATACCCGAAAATGGTAGAATCCGGGCCAGTACCGGGAAAATGTAGAATCCGTGCGAGTACCGATAAACTGTCCGAACCAGACCGTGAAAAGGGTAGAATCGGTGTGAATACCCGAAAATGGTAGAATCCGGGCCAGTACCGGGAATATGTAGAATCCGTGCGAGTACCGATAAACTGTCCGAACCCGACCGTGAAAAGGGTAGAATCGGTGTGAATACCCGAAAATGGTAGAATCCGGGCCAGTACCGGGAATATGTAGAATCCGTGCGAGTACCGATAAACTGTCCGAACCAGACCGTGAAAAGGGTAAAACCGGTGTGAATACCCGAAAATGGTAGAATCCGGGCCAGTGCGGGGAAAATGTAGAATCCGTGCGAGTACCGATAAACTGTCCGAACCAGACCGTGAAAAGGGTAGAATCGGTGTGAATACCCGAAAATGGTAGAATCCGGGCCAGTACCGGGAAAATGTAGAATCCGTGCGAGTACCGATAAACTGTCCGAACCAGACCGTGAAAAGGGTAGAATCGGTGTGAATACCCGAAAATGGTAGAATCCGGGCCAGTACCGGGAATATGTAGAATCCGTGCGAGTACCGATAAACTGTCCGAACCCGACCGTGAAAAGGGTAGAATCGGTGTGAATAGCCGAAAATGGTAGAATCCGGGCCAGTGTCGGGAAAATGTAGAATCCGTGCGAGTACCGATAAACTGTCCGAACCAGACCGTGAAAATGGTAGAATCGGTGTGAATACCCGAAAATGGTAGAATCCGGGCCAGTACCGGGAAAATGTAGAATCCGTGCGAGTACCGATAAACTGTCCGAACCAGACCGTGAAAAGGGTAGAATCGGTGTGAATACCCGAAAATGGTAGAATCGGGGCCAGTACCGGGAAAATGTAGAATCCGTGCGAGTACCGATAAACTGTCCGAACCAGACCGTGAAAAGGGTAGAATCGGTGTGAATAGCCGAAAATGGTAGAATCCGGGCCAGTGTCGGGAAAATGTAGAATCCGTGCGAGTACCGATAAACTGTCCGAACCAGACCGTGAAAATGGTAGAATCGGTGTGAATACCCGAAAATGGTAGAATCCGGGCCAGTACCGGGAAAATGTAGAATCCGTGCGAGTACCGATAAACTGTCCGAACCAGACCGTGAAAAGTGTAGAATTGGTGTGAATACCCGAAAATGGTAGAATCCTGGGCAGTACCGGGAAAAGGTAGTATCCGTGCGAGTACCGATAAACTGTCCGAACCAGACCGTGAAAAGGGTAAAACCGGTGTGAATACCCGAAAATGGTAGAATCCGGGCCAGTGCGGGGAAAATGTAGAATCCGTGCGAGTACCGATAAACTGTCCGAACCAGACCGTGAAAAGGGTAGAATCGGTGTGAATACCCGAAAATGGTAGAATCCGGGCCAGTACCGGGAAAATGTAGAATCCGTGCGAGTACCGATAAACTGTCCGAACCAGACCGTGAAAAGGGTAGAATCGGTGTGAATACCCGAAAATGGTAGAATCTGGGCCAGTATCGGGAAAAGGTAGAATCCGTGCGAGTATCGAAAAACTGTCCGGACCATACCCTGAAAAGGGTAGAATCGGTGTGAATACCCGAAAATGGTAGAATCCGGGCCAGTACCGGGAATATGTAGAATCCGTGCGAGTACCGATAAACTGTCCGAACCCGACCGTGAAAAGGGTAGAATCGGTGTGAATACCCGAAAATGGTAGAATCCGGGCCAGTACCGGGAATATGTAGAATCCGTGCGAGTACCGATAAACTGTCCAAACCCGACCGTGAAAAGGGTAGAATCGGTGTGAATACCCGAAAATGGTAGAATCCGGGCCAGTACTGGGAAAAGTTAGAATCCGTGCGAGTACCGATAAACTGTCCGAACCAGACCGTGAAAAGGGTAGAATCGGTGTGAATAGCCGAAAATGGTAGAATCCGGGCCAGTGTCGGGAAAATGTAGAATCCGTGCGAGTACCGATAAACTGTCCGAACCAGACCGTGAAAATGGTAGAATCGGTGTGAATACCCGAAAATGGTAGAATCCGGGCCAGTACCGGGAAAATGTAGAATCCGTGCGAGTACCGATAAACTGTCCGAACCAGACCGTGAAAAGTGTAGAATTGGTGTGAATACCCGAAAATGGTAGAATCCTGGGCAGTACCGGGAAAAGGTAGTATCCGTGCGAGTACCGATAAACTGTCCGAACCAGACCGTGAAAAGGGTAAAACCGGTGTGAATACCCGAAAATGGTAGAATCCGGGCCAGTGCGGGGAAAATGTAGAATCCGTGCGAGTACCGATAAACTGTCCGAACCAGACCGTGAAAAGGGTAGAATCGGTGTGAATACCCGAAAATGGTAGAATCCGGGCCAGTACCGGGAATATGTAGAATCCGTGCGAGTACCGATAAACTGTCCGAACCCGACCGTGAAAAGGGTAGAATCGGTGTGAATACCCGAAAATGGTAGAATCCGGGCCAGTGTCGGGAAAATGTAGAATCCGTGCGAGTACCGATAAACTGTCCGAACCAGACCGTGAAAAGGGTAGAATCGGTGTGAATACCCGAAAATGGTAGAATCCGGGCCAGTACCGGGAAAATGTAGAATCCGTGCGAGTACCGATAAACTGTCCGAACCAGACCGTGAAAAGGGTAGAATCGGTGTGAATACCCGAAAATGGTAGAATCGGGGCCAGTACCGGGAAAATGTAGAATCCGTGCGAGTACCGATAAACTGTCCGAACCAGACCGTGAAAAGGGTAGAATCGGTGTGAATAGCCGAAAATGGTAGAATCCGGGCCAGTGTCGGGAAAATGTAGAATCCGTGCGAGTACCGATAAACTGTCCGAACCAGACCGTGAAAATGGTAGAATCGGTGTGAATACCCGAAAATGGTAGAATCCGGGCCAGTACCGGGAAAATGTAGAATCCGTGCGAGTACCGATAAACTGTCCGAACCAGACCGTGAAAAGTGTAGAATTGGTGTGAATACCCGAAAATGGTAGAATCCTGGGCAGTACCGGGAAAAGGTAGTATCCGTGCGAGTACCGATAAACTGTCCGAACCAGACCGTGAAAAGGGTAAAACCGGTGTGAATACCCGAAAATGGTAGAATCCGGGCCAGTGCGGGGAAAATGTAGAATCCGTGCGAGTACCGATAAACTGTCCGAACCAGACCGTGAAAAGGGTAGAATCGGTGTGAATACCCGAAAATGGTAGAATCCGGGCCAGTACCGGGAAAATGTAGAATCCGTGCGAGTACCGATAAACTGTCCGAACCAGACCGTGAAAAGGGTAGAATCGGTGTGAATACCCGAAAATGGTAGAATCCGGGCCAGTACCGGGAATATGTAGAATCCGTGCGAGTACCGATAAACTGTCCGAACCCGACCGTGAAAAGGGTAGAATCGGTGTGAATACCCGAAAATGGTAGAATCCGGGCCAGTACCGGGAATATGTAGAATCCGTGCGAGTACCGATAAACTGTCCGAACCAGACCGTGAAAAGGGTAAAACCGGTGTGAATACCCGAAAATGGTAGAATCCGGGCCAGTGCGGGGAAAATGTAGAATCCGTGCGAGTACCGATAAACTGTCCGAACCAGACCGTGAAAAGGGTAGAATCGGTGTGAATACCCGAAAATGGTAGAATCCGGGCCAGTACCGGGAAAATGTAGAATCCGTGCGAGTACCGATAAACTGTCCGAACCAGACCGTGAAAAGGGTAGAATCGGTGTGAATACCCGAAAATGGTAGAATCCGGGCCAGTACCGGGAATATGTAGAATCCGTGCGAGTACCGATAAACTGTCCGAACCCGACCGTGAAAAGGGTTGAATCGGTGTGAATACCCGAAAATGGTAGAATCCGGGCCAGTACCGGGAATATGTAGAATCCGTGCGAGTACCGATAAACTGTCCGAACCCGACCGTGAAAAGGGTAGAATCGGTGTGAATAGCCGAAAATGGTAGAATCCGGGCCAGTGTCGGGAAAATGTAGAATCCGTGCGAGTACCGATAAACTGTCCGAACCAGACCGTGAAAATGGTAGAATCGGTGTGAATACCCGAAAATGGTAGAATCCGGGCCAGTACCGGGAAAATGTAGAATCCGTGCGAGTACCGATAAACTGTCCGAACCAGACCGTGAAAAGGGTAGAATCGGTGTGAATACCCGAAAATGGTAGAATCGGGGCCAGTACCGGGAAAATGTAGAATCCGTGCGAGTACCGATAAACTGTCCGAACCAGACCGTGAAAAGGGTAGAATCGGTGTGAATAGCCGAAAATGGTAGAATCCGGGGCCAGTGTCGGGAAAATGTAGAATCCGTGCGAGTACCGATAAACTGTCCGAACCAGACCGTGAAAATGGTAGAATCGGTGTGAATACCCGAAAATGGTAGAATCCGGGCCAGTACCGGGAAAATGTAGAATCCGTGCGAGTACCGATAAACTGTCCGAACCAGACCGTGAAAAGTGTAGAATTGGTGTGAATACCCGAAAATGGTAGAATCCTGGGCAGTACCGGGAAAAGGTAGTATCCGTGCGAGTACCGATAAACTGTCCGAACCAGACCGTGAAAAGGGTAAAACCGGTGTGAATACCCGAAAATGGTAGAATCCGGGCCAGTGCGGGGAAAATGTAGAATCCGTGCGAGTACCGATAAACTGTCCGAACCAGACCGTGAAAAGGGTAGAATCGGTGTGAATACCCGAAAATGGTAGAATCCGGGCCAGTACCGGGAAAATGTAGAATCCGTGCGAGTACCGATAAACTGTCCGAACCAGACCGTGAAAAGGGTAGAATCGGTGTGAATACCCGAAAATGGTAGAATCTGGGCCAGTATCGGGAAAAGGTAGAATCCGTGCGAGTATCGAAAAACTGTCCGGACCATACCCTGAAAAGGGTAGAATCGGTGTGAATACCCGAAAATGGTAGAATCCGGGCCAGTACGGGGAAAAGTTAGAATCCGTGTGAGTACCGATAAACTGTCCGAACCAGACCGTGAAAAGGGTAGAATCGGTGTGAATACCCGAAAATGGTAGAATCCGGGCCAGTGCCGGGAAAATGTAGAATCCGTGCGAGTACCGATAAACTGTCCGAACCAGACCGTGAAAAGGGTAGAATCGGTGTGAATACCGGGAAAAGTTACAATCCTGGGCAGTACCGGGAAAAGTTAGAATCCGTGCGAGTACCGATAAACTGTCCGAACCAGACCGTGAAAAGGGTAGAATCGGTGTGAATACCCGAAAATGGTAGAATCGGGGCCAGTACCGGGAAAATGTAGAATCCGTGCGAGTACCGATAAATTGTCCGAACCAGACCGTGAAAAGGGTAGAATCGGTGTGAATACCCGAAAATGGTAGAATCGGGGCCAGTACCGGGAAAATGTAGAATCCGTGCGAGTACCGATAAACTGTCCGAACCAGACCGTGAAAAGGGTAGAATCGGTGTGAATAGCCGAAAATGGTAGAATCCGGGCCAGTGTCGGGAAAATGTAGAATCCGTGCGGAGTACCGATAAACTGTCCGAACCAGACCGTGAAAATGGTAGAATCGGTGTGAATACCCGAAAATGGTAGAATCCGGGCCAGTACCGGGAAAATGTAGAATCCGTGCGAGTACCGATAAACTGTCCGAACCAGACCGTGAAAAGTGTAGAATTGGTGTGAATACCCGAAAATGGTAGAATCCTGGGCAGTACCGGGAAAAGGTAGTATCCGTGCGAGTACCGATAAACTGTCCGAACCAGACCGTGAAAAGGGTAAAACCGGTGTGAATACCCGAAAATGGTAGAATCCGGGCCAGTGCGGGGAAAATGTAGAATCCGTGCGAGTACCGATAAACTGTCCGAACCAGACCGTGAAAAGGGTAGAATCGGTGTGAATACCCGAAAATGGTAGAATCCGGGCCAGTACCGGGAAAATGTAGAATCCGTGCGAGTACCGATAAACTGTGCGAACCAGACCGTGAAAAGGGTAGAATCGGTGTGAATACCCGAAAATGGTAGAATCTGGGCCAGTATCGGGAAAAGGTAGAATCCGTGCGAGTATCGAAAAACTGTCCGGACCATACCCTGAAAAGGGTAGAATCGGTGTGAATACCCGAAAATGGTAGAATCCGGGCCAGTACCGGGAATATGTAGAATCCGTGCGAGTACCGATAAACTGTCCGAACCCGACCGTGAAAAGGGTAGAATCGGTGTGAATACCCGAAAATGGTAGAATCCGGGCCAGTACCGGGAATATGTAGAATCCGTGCGAGTACCGATAAACTGTCCGAACCCGACCGTGAAAAGGGTAGAATCGGTGTGAATACCCGAAAATGGTGGAATCCGGGCCAGTGTCGGGAAAATGTAGAATCCGTGCGAGTACCGATAAACTGTCCGAACCAGACCGTGAAAAGGGTAGAATCGGTGTGAATACCCGAAAATGGTAGAATCCGGGCCAGTACCGGGAAAATGTAGAATCCGTGCGGAGTACCGATAAACTGTCCGAACCAGACCGTGAAAAGGGTAGAATCGGTGTGAATACCCGAAAATGGTAGAATCGGGGGCCAGTACCGGGAAAATGTAGAATCCGTGCGAGTACCGATAAACTGTCCGAACCAGACCGTGAAAAGGGGTAGAATCGGTGTGAATAGCCGAAAATGGTAGAATCCGGGCCAGTGTCGGGAAAATGTAGAATCCGTGCGAGTACCGATAAACTGTCCGAACCAGACCGTGAAAATGGTAGAATCGGTGTGAATACCCGAAAATGGTAGAATCCGGGCCAGTACCGGGAAAATGTAGAATCCGTGCGAGTACCGATAAACTGTCCGAAACCAGACCGTGAAAAGTGTAGAATTGTGTGAATACCCGAAAATGGTAGAATCCTGGGCAGTACCGGGAAAAGGTAGTATCCGTGCGAGTACCGATAAACTGTCCGAACCAGACCGTGAAAAGGGTAAAACCGGTGTGAATACCCGAAAATGGTAGAATCCGGGCCAGTGCGGGGAAAATGTAGAATCCGTGCGAGTACCGATAAACTGTCCGAACCAGACCGTGAAAAGGGTAGAATCGGTGTGAATACCCGAAAATTGGTAGAATCCGGGCCAGTACCGGGAAAATGTAGAATCCGTGCGAGTACCGATAAAACTGTCCGAACCAGACCGTGAAAAGGGTAGAATCGGTGTGAATACCCGAAAATGGTAGAATCGGGGCCAGTACCGGGAAAATGTAGAATCCGTGCGAGTACCGATAAACTGTCCGAACCAGACCGTGAAAAGGGTAGAATCGGTGTGAATAGCCGAAAATGGTAGAATCCGGGCCAGTGTCGGGAAATGTAGAATCCGTGCGAGTACCGATAAACTGTCCGAACCAGACCGTGAAAATGGTAGAATCGGTGTGAATACCCGAAAATGGTAGAATCCGGGCCAGTACCGGGAAAATGTAGAATCCGTGCGAGTACCGATAAACTGTCCGAACCAGACCGTGAAAAGTGTAGAATTGGTGTGAATACCCGAAAATGGTAGAATCCTGGGCAGTACCGGGAAAAGGTAGTATCCGTGCGAGTACCGATAAACTGTCCGAACCAGACCGTGAAAAGGGTAAAACCGGTGTGAATACCCGAAAATGGTAGAATCCGGGCCAGTGCGGGGAAATGTAGAATCCGTGCGAGTACCGATAAACTGTCCGAACCAGACCGTGAAAAGGGTAGAATCGGTGTGAATACCCGAAAATGGTAGAATCCGGGCCAGTACCGGGAAAATGTAGAATCCGTGCGAGTACCGATAAACTGTCCGAAACCAGACCGTGAAAAGGGTAGAATCGGTGTGAATACCCGAAAATGGTAGAATCTGGGCCAGTATCGGGAAAAGGTAGAATCCGTGCGAGTATCGAAAAACTGTCCGGACCATACCCTGAAAAGGGTAGAATCGGTGTGAATACCCGAAAATGGTAGAATCCGGGCCAGTACGGGGAAAAGTTAGAATCCGTGCGAGTACCGATAAACTGTCCGAACCAGACCGTGAAAAGGGTAGAATCGGTGTGAATACCCGAAAATGGTAGAATCCGGGCCAGTGCCGGGAAAATGTAGAATCCGTGCGAGTACCGATAAACTGTCGCAACCAGACCGTGAAAAGGGTAGAATCGGTGTGAATACCGGGAAAAGTTACAATCCTGGGCAGTACCGGGAAAAGTTAGAATCCGTGCGAGTACCGATAAACTGTCCGAACCAGACCGTGAAAAGGGTAGAATCGGTGTGAATACCCGAAAATGGTAGAATCGGGGCCAGTACCGGGAAAATGTAGAATCCGTGCGAGTACCGATAAACTGTCCGAACTAGACCGTGAAAAGGGTAGAATCGGTGTGAATACCCAAAAAATGGTAGAATCCGGGCCAGTACCGGGAAAATGTAGAATCCGTGCGAGTACCGATAAATTGTCCGAACCAGACCGTGAAAAGGGTAGAATCGGTGTGAATACCCGAAAATGGTAGAATCTGGGCCAGTATCGGGAAAAGGTAGAATCCGTGCGAGTATCGAAAAACTGTCCGGACCATACCCTGAAAAGGGTAGAATCGGTGTGAATACCCGAAAATGGTAGAATCCGGGCCAGTACGGGGAAAAGTTAGAATCCGTGCGAGTACCGATAAACTGTCCGAACCAGACCGTGAAAAGGGTAGAATCGGTGTGAATACCCGAAAATGGTAGAATCCGGGCCAGTGCCGGGAAAATGTAGAATCCGTGGAAGTACCAATAAACTGTCCGAAACCAGACCGTGAAAAGGGTAGAATCGGTGTGAATACCGGGAAAAGTTACAATCCTGGGCAGTACCCGGGAAAAGTTAGAATCCGTGCGAGTACCGATAAACTGTCCGAACCAGACCGTGAAAAGGGTAGAACGGTGTGAATACCCGAAAATGGTAGAATCCGGGCCAGTGCGGGGAAAATGTAGAATCCGTGCGAGTACCGATAAACTGTCCGAACCAGACCGTGAAAAGGGTAGAATCGGTGTGAATACCCGAAAATGGTAGAATCCGGGCCAGTACCGGGAAAATGTAGAATCCGTGCGAGTACCGATAAACTGTCCGAACCAGACCGTGAAAAGGGTAGAATCGGTGTGAATACCCGAAAATGGTAGAATCGGGGCCAGTACCGGGAAAATGTAGAATCCGTGCGAGTACCGATAAACTGTCCGAACTAGACCGTGAAAAGGGTAGAATCGGTGTGAATACCCGAAAATGGTAGAATCCGGGCCAGTACCGGGAAAAGGTAGAATCCGTGCGATTATCGAAAAACTGTCCGGACCATACCCTGAAAAGGGTAGAATCGGTGTGAATACCCGAAAATGGTAGAATCCGGGCCAGTACCGGGAAAAGTTAGAATCCGTGCGAGTACCGATAAACTGTCCGAACCAGACCGTGAAAAGGGTAGAATCGGTGTGAATACCCGAAAATGGTAGAATCCGGGCCAGTACCGGGAAAATGTAGAATCCGTGCGAGTACCGATAAACTGTCCGAACTAGACCGTGAAAAGGGTAGAATCGGTGTGAATACCCGAAAATGGTAGAATCTGGGCCAGACTACCGGGAATATGTAGAATCCGTGCGAGTACCGATAAACTGTCCGAACCCGACCGTGAAAAGGGTAGAATCGATGTGAATACCCGAAAATGGTAGAATCCGGGCCAGTACTGGGAAAAGGTAGAATCCGTGCGAGTATCGAAAAACTGTCCGGACCATAACCTGAAAAGGGTAGAATCGATGTGAATACCCGAAAATGGTAGAATCCGGGCCAGTACTGGGAAAAGTTAGAATCCGTGCGAGTACCGATAAACTGTCCGAACCAGACCGTGAAAAGGGTAGAATCGGTGTGAATACCCGAAAATGGTAGAATCTGGGCCAGTATCGGGAAAAGGTAGAATCCGTGCGAGTATCGAAAAACTGTCCGGACCATACCCTGAAAAGGGTAGAATCGGTGTGAATACCCGGAAATGGTAGAATCCGGGCCAGTACCGGGAAAAGTTAGAATCCGTGCGAGTACCGATAAACTGTCCAAACCTGACCGTGAAAAGGGTAGAATCGGTGTGAATACCCGAAAATGGTAGAATCCGGGCCAGTATCGGGAAAAGGTAGAATCCGTACGAGTATCGAAAAACTGTCCGGACCATACCCTGAAAAGGGTAGAATCGGTGTCAATACCCGACAGCGGTAGAATCCGGGTCAGTACCGGGAAAAGTTAGAATCCTGGGCAGTACCGGGAAAAGGTAGAATCCGTGCGAGTACCGATAAACTGTTCGAACCAGACCGTGAACAGGGTAGAATCGGTGTGAATACCCGAAAATGGTAGAATTCGGGCCAGTACCGGGGAAAAGTTAGAATCCGTGCGAGTACCGATAAACTGTCCGAACCTGACCGTGAAAAGGGTAGAATCGGTGTGAATACCCGAAAATGGTAGAATCCGGGCCAGTATCGGGAAAAGGTAGAATCCGTGCGAGTATCGAAAAACTGTCCGGACCATACCCTGAAAAGGGTAGAATCGGTGTCAATACCCGACAGCGGTAGAATCCGGGTCAGTATCGGGAAAAGTTAGAATCCGTGCGAGTACCGATAAACTGTCCGAACCAGACCGTGAAAAGGGTAGAATCGGTGTGAATACCCGAAAATGGTAGAATCTGGGCCAGTATCGGGAAAAGGTAGAATCCGTGCGAGTATCGAAAAACTGTCCGGACCATACCCTGAAAATGATAGAATCGGTGTGAATACCCGAAAATGGTAGAATCCGGGCCAGTACCGGGAAAAGGTAGAATCCGTGCGAGTATCGAAAAACTGTCCGGACCATAACCTGAAAAGGGTAGAATCGGTGTCAATACCCGACAGCGGTAGAATCCGGGTCAGTACCGGGAAAAGTTAGAATCCGTGCGAGTACCGATAAACTGTCCGAACCAGACCGTGAAAAGGGTAGAATCGGTGTGAATACCCGAAAATGGTAGAATCCGGGCCAAGTACCGGGAAAATGTAGAATCCGTGCGAGTACCGATAAACTGTCCGAACCAGACCGTGAAAAGGGTAGAATCGGTGTGAATACCCGAAAATGGTAGAATCGGGGCCAGTACCGGGAAAATGTAGAATCCGTGCGAGTACCGATAAACTGTCCGAACTAGACCGTGAAAAGGGTAGAATCGGTGTGAATACCCAAAAATGGTAGAATCCTGGGCAGTACCGGGAAAAGGTAGAATCCGTGCGAGTACCGATAAACTGTTCGAACCAGACCGTGAAAAGGGTAGAATAGGTGTGAATACCCGAAAATGGTAGAATTCGGGCCAGTACCGGGAAAAGTTAGAATCCGTGCGAGTACCGATAAACTGTCCGAACCTGACCGTGAAAAGGGTAGAATCGGTGTGAATACCCGAAAATGGTAGAATCCGGGCCAGTACCGGGAAAATGTAGAATCCGTGCGAGTACCGATAAACTGTCCGAACTAGACCGTGAAAAGGGTAGAATCGGTGTGAATACCCGAAAATGGTAGAATCCGGGCCAGTGCCGGGAAAATGTAGAATCCGTGCGAGTACCGATAAACTGTCCGAACCAGACCGTGAAAAGGGTAGAATCGGTGTGAATACCCGAAAATGGTAGAATCTGGGCCAGTATCGGGAAAAGGTAGAATCCGTGCGAGTATCGAAAAACTGTCCGGACCATACCCTGAAAAGGGTAGAATCGGTGTGAATACCCGGAAATGGTAGAATCCGGGCCAGTACCGGGAAAAGTTAGAATCCGTGCGAGTACCGATAAACTGTCCAAACCTGACCGTGAAAAGGGTAGAATCGGTGTGAATACCCGAAAATGGTAGAATCCGGGCCAGTATCGGGAAAAGGTAGAATCCGTGCGAGTATCGAAAAACTGTCCGGACCATACCCTGAAAAGGGTAGAATCGGTGTCAATACCCGACAGCGGTAGAATCCGGGTCAGTATCGGGAAAAGTTAGAATCCGTGCGAGTACCGATAAACTGTCCGAACCAGACCGTGAAAAGGGTAGAATCGGTGTGAATACCCGAAAATGGTAGAATCTGGGCCAGTATCGGGAAAAGGTAGAATCCGTGCGAGTATCGAAAAACTGTCCGGACCATACCCTGAAAAGGGTAGAATCGGTGTGAATACCCGGAAATGGTAGAATCCGGGCCAGTACCGGGAAAAGTTAGAATCCGTGCGAGTACCGATAAACTGTCCAAACCTGACCGTGAAAAGGGTAGAATCGGTGTGAATACCCGAAAATGGTAGAATCCGGGCCAGTATCGGGAAAAGGTAGAATCCGTACGAGTATCGAAAAACTGTCCGGACCATACCCTGAAAAGGGTAGAATCGGTGTCAATACCCGACAGCGGTAGAATCCGGGTCAGTACCGGGAAAAGTTAGAATCCTGGGCAGTACCGGGGAAAAGGTAGAATCCGTGCGAGTACCGATAAACTGTTCGAACCAGACCGTGAGAAGGGTAGAATCGGTGTGAATACCCGAAAATGGTAGAATTCGGGCCAGTACCGGGAAAAGTTAGAATCCGTGCGAGTACCGATAAACTGTCCGAACCTGACCGTGAAAAGGGTAGAATCGGTGTGAATACCCGAAAATGGTAGAATCCGGGCCAGTATCGGGAAAAGGTAGAATCCGTGCGAGTATCGAAAAACTGTCCGGACCATACCCTGAAAAGGGTAGAATCGGTGTCAATACCCGACAGCGGTAGAATCCGGGTCAGTATCGGGAAAAGTTAGAATCCGTGCGAGTACCGATAAACTGTCCGAACCAGACCGTGAAAAGGGTAGAATCGGTGTGAATACCCGAAAATGGTAGAATCTGGGCCAGTATCGGGAAAAGGTAGAATCCGTGCGAGTATCGAAAAACTGTCCGGACCATACCCTGAAAATGATAGAATCGGTGTGAATACCCGAAAATGGTAGAATCCGGGCCAGTACCGGGAAAAGGTAGAATCCGTGCGAGTATCGAAAAACTGTCCGGACCATAACCTGAAAAGGGTAGAATCGGTGTCAATACCCGACAGCGGTAGAATCCGGGTCAGTACCGGGAAAAGTTAGAATCCGTGCGAGTACCGATAAACTGTCCGAACCAGACCGTGAAAAGGGTAGAATCGGTGTGAATACCCGAAAATGGTAGAATCCGGGCCAGTACCGGGAAAATGTAGAATCCGTGCGAGTACCGATAAACTGTCCGAACCAGACCGTGAAAAGGGTAGAATCGGTGTGAATACCCGAAAATGGTAGAATCGGGGCCAGTACCGGGAAAATGTAGAATCCGTGCGAGTACCGATAAACTGTCCGAACTAGACCGTGAAAAGGGTAGAATCGGTGTGAATACCCAAAAATGGTAGAATCCTGGGCAGTACCGGGAAAAGGTAGAATCCGTGCGAGTACCGATAAACTGTTCGAACCAGACCGTGAAAAGGGTAGAATAGGTGTGAATACCCGAAAATGGTAGAATTCGGGCCAGTACCGGGAAAAGTTAGAATCCGTGCGAGTACCGATAAACTGTCCGAACCTGACCGTGAAAAGGGTAGAATCGGTGTGAATACCCGAAAATGGTAGAATCCGGGCCAGTACCGGGAAAATGTAGAATCCGTGCGAGTACCGATAAACTGTCCGAACTAGACCGTGAAAAGGGTAGAATCGGTGTGAATACCCGAAAATGGTAGAATCCGGGCCAGTGCCGGGAAAATGTAGAATCCGTGCGAGTACCGATAAACTGTCCGAACCAGACCGTGAAAAGGGTAGAATCGGTGTGAATACCCGAAAATGGTAGAATCTGGGCCAGTATCGGGAAAAGGTAGAATCCGTGCGAGTATCGAAAAACTGTCCGGACCATACCCTGAAAAGGGTAGAATCGGTGTGAATACCCGGAAATGGTAGAATCCGGGCCAGTACCGGGAAAAGTTAGAATCCGTGCGAGTACCGATAAACTGTCCAAACCTGACCGTGAAAAGGGTAGAATCGGTGTGAATACCCGAAAATGGTAGAATCCGGGCCAGTATCGGGAAAAGGTAGAATCCGTACGAGTATCGAAAAACTGTCCGGACCATACCCTGAAAAGGGTAGAATCGGTGTCAATACCCGACAGCGGTAGAATCCGGGTCAGTACCGGGAAAAGTTAGAATCCTGGGCAGTACCGGGAAAAGGTAGAATCCGTGCGAGTACCGATAAACTGTTCGAACCAGACCGTGAGAAGGGTAGAATCGGTGTGAATACCCGAAAATGGTAGAATTCGGGCCAGTACCGGGAAAAGTTAGAATCCGTGCGAGTACCGATAAACTGTCCGAACCTGACCGTGAAAAGGGTAGAATCGGTGTGAATACCCGAAAATGGTAGAACCGAAAATGGTAGAATCCGGGCCAGTATCGGGAAAAGGTAGAATCCGTGCGAGTATCGAAAAACTGTCCGGACCATACCCTGAAAAGGGTAGAATCGGTGTCAATACCCGACAGCGGTAGAATCCGGGTCAGTATCGGGAAAAGTTAGAATCCGTGCGAGTACCGATAAACTGTCCGAACCTGACCGTGAAAAGGGTAGAATCGGTGTGAATACCCGAAAATGGTAGAATCCGGGCCAGTATCGGGAAAAGGTAGAATCCGTGCGAGTATCGAAAAACTGTCCGGACCATACCCTGAAAAGGGTAGAATCGGTGTCAATACCCGACAGCGGTAGAATCCGGGTCAGTATCGGGAAAAGTTAGAATCCGTGTGAGTACCGATAAACTGTCCGAACCAGACCGTGAAAAGGGTAGAATCGGTGTGAATACCCGAAAATGGTAGAATCTGGGCCAGTATCGGGAAAAGGTAGAATCCGTGCGAGTATCGAAAAACTGTCCGGACCATACCCTGAAAATGATAGAATCGGTGTGAATACCCGAAAATGGTAGAATCCGGGCCAGTACCGGGAAAAGGTAGAATCCGTATGAGTATCGAAAAACTGTCCGGACCATAACCTGAAAAGGGTAGAATCGGTGTCAATACCCGACAGCGGTAGAATCCGGGTCAGTACCGGGAAAAGTTAGAATCCGTGCGAGTACCGATAAACTGTCCGAACCAGACCGTGAAAAGGGTAGAATCGGTGTGAATACCCGAAAATGGTAGAATCCGGGCCAGTACCGGGAAAATGTAGAATCCGTGCGAGTACCGATAAACTGTCCGAACCATACCGTGAAAAGGGTAGAATCGGTGTGAATACCCGAAAATGGTAGAATCGGGGCCAGTACCGGGAAAATGTAGAATCCGTGCGAGTACCGATAAACTGTCCGAACTAGACCGTGAAAAGGGTAGAATCGGTGTGAATACCCAAAAATGGTAGAATCCTGGGCGAGTACCGGGAAAAGGTAGAATCCGTGCGAGTACCGATAAACTGTTCGAACCAGACCGTGAAAAGGGTAGAATCGGTGTGAATACCCGAAAATGGTAGAATTCGGGCCAGTACCGGGAAAAGTTAGAATCCGTGCGAGTACCGATAAACTGTCCGAACCTGACCGTGAAAAGGGTAGAATCGGTGTGAATACCCGAAAATGGTAGAATCCGGGCCAGTACCGGGAAAATGTAGAATCCGTGCGAGTACCGATAAACTGTCCGAACTAGACCGTGAAAAGGGTAGAATCGGTGTGAATACCCGAAAATGGTAGAATCCGGGCCAGTGCCGGGAAAATGTAGAATCCGTGCGAGTACCGATAAACTGTCCGAACCAGACCGTGAAAAGGGTAGAATCGGTGTGAATACCCGAAAATGGTAGAATCTGGGCCAGTATCGGGAAAAGGTAGAATCCGTGCGAGTATCGAAAAACTGTCCGGACCATACCCTGAAAAGGGTAGAATCGGTGTGAATACCCGGAAATGGTAGAATCCGGGCCAGTACCGGGAAAAGTTAGAATCCGTGCGAGTACCGATAAACTGTCCAAACCTGACCGTGAAAAGGGTAGAATCGGTGTGAATACCCGAAAATGGTAGAATCCGGGCCAGTATCGGGAAAAGGTAGAATCCGTACGAGTATCGAAAAACTGTCCGGACCATACCCTGAAAAGGGTAGAATCGGTGTCAATACCCGACAGCGGTAGAATCCGGGTCAGTACCGGGAAAAGTTAGAATCCTGGGCAGTACCGGGAAAAGGTAGAATCCGTGCGAGTACCGATAAACTGTTCGAACCAGACCGTGAGAAGGGTAGAATCGGTGTGAATACCCGAAAATGGTAGAATTCGGGCCAGTACCGGGAAAAGTTAGAATCCGTGCGAGTACCGATAAACTGTCCGAACCTGACCGTGAAAAGGGTAGAATCGGTGTGAATACCCGAAAATGGTAGAATCCGGGCCAGTATCGGGAAAAGGTAGAATCCGTGCGAGTATCGAAAAACTGTCCGGACCATACCCTGAAAAGGGTAGAATCGGTGTCCATACCCGACAGCGGTAGAATCCGGGTCAGTATCGGGAAAAGTTAGAATCCGTGCGAGTACCGATAAACTGTCCGAACCAGACCGTGAAAAGGGTAGAATCGGTGTGAATACCCGAAAATGGTAGAATCTGGGCCAGTATCGGGAAAAGGTAGAATCCGTGCGAGTATCGAAAAACTGTCCGGACCATACCCTGAAAATGATAGAATCGGTGTGAATACCCGAAAATGGTAGAATCCGGGCCAGTACCGGGGAAAGGTAGAATCCGTGCGAGTATCGAAAAACTGTCCGGACCATAACCTGAAAAGGGTAGAATCGGTGTCAATACCCGACAGCGGTAGAATCCGGGTCAGTACCGGGAAAAGTTAGAATCCGTGCGAGTACCGATAAACTGTCCGAACCAGACCGTGAAAAGGGTAGAATCGGTGTGAATACCCGAAAATGGTAGAATCCGGGCCAGTACCGGGAAAATGTAGAATCCGTGCGAGTACCGATAAACTGTCCGAACCAGACCGTGAAAAGGGTAGAATCGGTGTGAATACCCGAAAATGGTAGAATCGGGGCCAGTACCGGGAAAATGTAGAATCCGTGCGAGTACCGATAAACTGTCCGAACTAGACCGTGAAAAGGGTAGAATCGGTGTGAATACCCAAAAATGGTAGAATCCTGGGCGAGTACCGGGAAAAGGTAGAATCCGTGCGAGTACCGATAAACTGTTCGAACCAGACCGTGAAAAGGGTAGAATCGGTGTGAATACCCGAAAATGGTAGAATTCGGGCCAGTACCGGGAAAAGTTAGAATCCGTGCGAGTACCGATAAACTGTCCGAACCTGACCGTGAAAAGGGTAGAATCGGTGTGAATACCCGAAAATGGTAGAATCCGGGCCAGTACCGGGAAAATGTAGAATCCGTGCGAGTACCGATAAACTGTCCGAACTAGACCGTGAAAAGGGTAGAATCGGTGTGAATACCCGAAAATGGTAGAATCCGGGCCAGTGCCGGGAAAATGTAGAATCCGTGCGAAGTACCGATAAACTGTCCGAACCAGACCGTGAAAAGGGTAGAATCGGTGTGAATACCCGAAAATGGTAGAATCCGGGCCAGTACCGGGAAAAGGTTGAATCCGTGCGAGTATCGAAAAACTGTCCGGACCATAACCTGAAAAGGGTAGAATCGGTGTGAATACCCGAAAATGGTAGAATCCGGGCCAGTACGGGGAAAAGTTAGAATCCGTGCGAGTACCGATAAACTGTCCGAACCAGACCGTGAAAAGGGTAGAATCGGTGTGAATACCCGAAAATGGTAGAATCCGGGCCAGTGCCGGGAAAATGTAGAATCCGTGCGAGTACCGATAAACTGTCCGAACCATACCGTGAAAAGGGTAGAATCGGTGTGAATACCCGAAAATGGTAGAATCCTGGCCAGTACGGGGAAAAGTTAGAATCCGTGCGAGTACCGATAAACTGTTCGAACCAGACCGTGAAAAGGGTAGAATCGGTGTGAATACCCGAAAATGGTAGAATTCGGGCCAGTACCGGGAAAAGTTAGAATCCGTGCGAGTACCGATAAACTGTCCGAACCTGACCGTGAAAAGGGTAGAATCGGTGTGAATACCCGAAAATGGTAGAGTCCGGGCCAGTATCGGGAAAAGGTAGAATCCGTGCGAGTATCGAAAAACTGTCCGGACCATACCCTGAAAAGGGTAGAATCGGTGTCAATACCCGACAGCGGTAGAATCCGGGTCAGTATCGGGAAAAGTTAGAATCCGTGCGAGTACCGATAAACTGTCCGAACCAGACCGTGAAAAGGGTAGAATCGGTGTGAATACCCGAAAATGGTAGAATCTGGGCCAGTATCGGGAAAAGGTAGAATCCGTGCGAGTATCGAAAAACTGTCCGGACCATACCCTGAAAAGGGTAGAATCGGTGTGAATACCCGGAAATGGTAGAATCCGGGCCAGTACCGGGAAAAGTTAGAATCCGTGCGAAGTACCGATAAACTGTCCAAACCTGACCGTGAAAAGGGTAGAATCGGTGTGAATACCCGAAAATGGTAGAATCCGGGCCAGTATCGGGAAAAGGTAGAATCCGTACGAGTATCGAAAAACTGTCCGGACCATACCCTGAAAAGGGTAGAATCGGTGTCAATACCCGACAGCGGTAGAATCCGGGTCAGTACCGGGAAAAGTTAGAATCCTGGGCGAGTACCGGGAAAAGGTAGAATCCGTGCGAGTACCGATAAACTGTTCGAACCAGACCGTGAGAAGGGTAGAATCGGTGTGAATACCCGAAAATGGTAGAATTCGGGCCGAGTACCGGGAAAAGTTAGAATCCGTGCGAGTACCGATAAACTGTCCGAACCTGACCGTGAAAAGGGTAGAATCGGTGTGAATACCCGAAAATGGTAGAATCCGGGCCAGTATCGGGAAAAGGTAGAATCCGTGCGAGTATCGAAAAACTGTCCGGACCATACCCTGAAAAGGGTAGAATCGGTGTCCATACCCGACAGCGGTAGAATCCGGGTCAGTATCGGGAAAAGTTAGAATCCGTGCGAGTACCGATAAACTGTCCGAACCAGACCGTGAAAAGGGTAGAATCGGTGTGAATACCCGAAAATGGTAGAATCTGGGCCAGTATCGGGAAAAGGTAGAATCCGTGCGAGTATCGAAAAACTGTCCGGACCATACCCTGAAAATGATAGAATCGGTGTGAATACCCGAAAATGGTAGAATCCGGGCCAGTACCGGGGAAAGGTAGAATCCGTGCGAGTATCGAAAAACTGTCCGGACCATAACCTGAAAAGGGTAGAATCGGTGTCAATACCCGACAGCGGTAGAATCCGGGTCAGTACCGGGAAAAGTTAGAATCCGTGCGAGTACCGATAAACTGTCCGAACCAGACCGTGAAAAGGGTAGAATCGGTGTGAATACCCGAAAATGGTAGAATCCGGGCCAGTACCGGGAAAATGTAGAATCCGTGCGAGTACCGATAAACTGTCCGAACCAGACCGTGAAAAGGGTAGAATCGGTGTGAATACCCGAAAATGGTAGAATCGGGGCCAGTACCGGGAAAATGTAGAATCCGTGCGAGTACCGATAAACTGTCCGAACTAGACCGTGAAAAGGGTAGAATCGGTGTGAATACCCAAAAATGGTAGAATCCTGGGCAGTACCGGGAAAAGGTAGAATCCGTGCGAGTACCGATAAACTGTTCGAACCAGACCGTGAAAAGGGTAGAATCGGTGTGAATACCCGAAAATGGTAGAATTCGGGCCAGTACCGGGAAAAGTTAGAATCCGTGCGAGTACCGATAAACTGTCCGAACCTGACCGTGAAAAGGGGTAGAATCGGTGTGAATACCCGAAAATGGTAGAATCCGGGCCAGTACCGGGAAAATGTAGAATCCGTGCGAGTACCGATAAACTGTCCGAACTAGACCGTGAAAAGGGTAGAATCGGTGTGAATACCCGAAAATGGTAGAATCCGGGCCAGTGCCGGGAAAATGTAGAATCCGTGCGAGTACCGATAAACTGTCCGAACCAGACCGTGAAAAGGGTAGAATCGGTGTGAATACCCGAAAATGGTAGAATCCGGGCCAGTACCGGGGGAAAATGTAGAATCCGTGCGAGTACCGATAAACTGTCCGAACCAGATCGTGAAAAGGGTAGAATCGGTGTGAATACCCGAAAATGGTAGAATCCTGGGCGAGTACCGGGAAAAGGTAGAATCCGTGCGAGAACCGAAAAACTGTCCGGACCATACCCTGAAAAGGGTAGAATCGGTGTGAATACCCGAAAATGGTAGAATCCGGGCCAGTACCGGGAAAAGTTAGAATCCGTGCGAGTACCGATAAACTGTCCGAACCAGACCGTGAAAAGGGTAGAATCGGTGTGAATACCCGAAAATGGTAGAATCCGGGCCAGTACCGGGGAAAATGTAGAATCCGTGCGAGTACCGATAAACTGTCCGAACCATACCGTGAAAAGGGTAGAATCGGTGTCAATACCCGAAAATGGTAGAATCCGGGCCAAGTACCGGGAAAATGTAGAATCCGTGCGGAGTACCGATAAACTGTCCGAACGAGACCGTGAAAAGGGTAGAATCGGTGTGAATACCCGAAAATGGTAGAATCCTGGGCAGTACCGGGAAAAGGTAGAATCCGTGCGAGTACCGATAAACTGTCCGAACCAGACCGTGAAAAGGGTAGAATCGGTGTGAATACCCGAAAATGGTAGAATCCGGGATAGTACCGGGAAAAGGTAGAATCCATGCGACTATCCAAAAACTGTCCGAACCATACCCTGAAAAGGGTAGAATCGGTGTGAATACCTGAAAATGGTAGAATCCGGGCCAGTGCCGGGAAAATGTAGAATCCGTGCGAGTACCGATAAACTGTCCGAACCAGACCGTGAAAAGGGTAGAATCGGTGTGAATACCCGAAAATGGTAGAATCCGGGCCCAGTACCGGGGAAAATGTAGAATCCGTGCGAGTACCGATAAACTGTCCGAACCAGATCGTGAAAAGGGTAGAATCGGTGTGAATACCCGAAAATGGTAGAATCTGGGCCAGTATCGGGAAAAGGTAGAATCCGTGCGAGTATCGAAAAACTGTCCGGACCATACCCTGAAAATGGTAGAATCGGTGTGAATACCCGGAAATGGTAGAATCCGGGCCAGTACCGGGAAAAGTTAGAATCCGTGCGAGTACCGATAAACTGTCAAAACCTGACCGTGAAAAGGGTACAATCGGTGTGAATACCCGAAAATGGTAGAATCCGGGCCAGTATCGGGAAAAGGTAGAATCCGTGCGAGTATCGAAAAACTGTCCGGACCATACCCTGAAAAGGGTAGAATCGGTGTCAATACCCGACAGCGGTAGAATCCGGGTCTGTACCGGGAAAAGTTAGAATCCTGGGCAGTACCGGGAAAAGGTAGAATCCGTGCGGAGTACCGATAAACTGTTCGAACCAGACCGTTAAAAGGGTAGAATCGGTGTGAATACCCGAAAATGGTAGAATCCGGGCCAGTACGGGGAAAAGTTAGAATCCGTGCGAGTACCGATAAACTATCCGAACCTGACCGTGAAAAGGGTAGAATCGGTGTGAATACCCGAAAATGGTATAATCCGGGCCAGTACCGGGAAAATGTAGAATCCGTGCGAGTACCGATAAATTGCCCGAACCAGACCGTGAAAAGGGTAGAATCGGTGTGAATACCCGAAAATGGTAGAATCTGGGCCAGTATCGGGAAAAGGTAGAATCCGTGCGAGTATCGAAAAACTGTCCGGACCATACCCTGAAAAGGGTAGAATCGGTGTGAATACCCGAAAATGGTAGAATCCGGGCCAGTACGGGGAAAAGTTAGAATCCGTGCGAGTACCGATAAACTGTCCGAACCAGACCGTGAAAAGGGTAGAATCGGTGTGAATACCCGAAAATGGTAGAATCCGGGCCAGTGCCGGGAAAATGTAGAATCCGTGCGAGTACCGATAAACTGTCCGAACCTGACCGTGAAAAGGGTAGAATCGGTGTGAATACCCGAAAATGGTAGAATCCGGGCCAGTACCGGGAAAATGTAGAATCCGTGCGAGTACCGATAAACTGTCCGAACCAGACCGTGAAAAGGGTAGAATCGGTGTGAATACCCGAAAATGGTAGAATCCGGGCCAGTGCTGGGAAAATGTAGAATCCGTGCGAGTACCGATAAACTGTCCGAACCAGACCGTGAAAAGGGTAGAATCGGTGTGAATACCCGAAAATGGTAGAATCCGGGCCAGTACCGGGGAAAATGTAGAATCCGTGCGAGTACCGATAAACTGTCCGAACCAGATCGTGAAAAGGGTAGAATCGGTGTGAATACCCAAAAATGGTAGAATCCTGGGCAGTACCGGGAAAAGGTAGAATCCGTGCGAGAACCGAAAAACTGTCCGGACCATACCCTGAAAAGGGTAGAATCGCTGTGAATACCCGAAAATGGTAGAATCCGGGCCAGTACCGGGAAAAGTTAGAATCCGTGCGAGTACCGATAAACTGTCCAAACCTGACCCTGAAAAGGGTAGAATCGGTGTGAATACCCGAAAATGGTAGAATCCGGGCCAGTATCGGGAAAAGGTAGAATCCGTGCGAGTACCGATAAACTGTCCGAACCATACCGTGAAAAGGGTAGAATCGGTGTCAATACCCGAAAATGGTAGAATCCGGGCCAGTACCGGGAAAATGTAGAATCCGTGCGGAGTACCGATAAACTGTCCGAACCATACCGTGAAAAGGGTAGAATCGGTGTCAATACCCGAAAATGGTAGAATCCGGGCCAGTACCGGGAAAATGTAGAATCCGTGCGAGTACCGATAAACTGTCCGAACGAGACCGTGAAAAGGGTAGAATCGGTGTGAATACCCGAAAATGGTAGAATCCTGGGCAGTACCCGGGAAAAGGTAGAATCCGTGCGAGTACCGATAAACTGTCCGAACCAGACCCTGAAAAGGGTAGAATCGGTGTGAATACCTGAAAATGGTAGAATCCGGGCCAGTGCCGGGAAAATGTAGAATCCGTGCGAGTACCGATAAACTGTCCGAACCAGACCGTGAAAAGGGTAGAATCGGTGTGAATACCCGAAAATGGTAGAATCCGGGCCAGTACCGGGGAAAATGTAGAATCCGTGCGAGTACCGATAAACTGTCCGAACCAGACCGTGAAAAGGGTAGAATCGGTGTGAATACCCGAAAATGGTAGAATCGGGGCCAGTACCGGGAAAATGTAGAATCCGTGCGAGTACCGATAAACTGTCCGAACTAGACCGTGAAAAGGGTAGAATCGGTGTGAATACCCGAAAATGGTAGAATCCGGGCCAGTACCGGGAAAAGGTAGAATCCGTGCGATTATCGAAAAACTGTCCGGACCATACCCTGAAAAGGGTAGAATCGGTGTGAATACCCGAAAATGGTAGAATCCGGGCCAGTACCGGGAAAAGTTAGAATCCGTGTGAGTACCGATAAACTGTCCGAACCAGACCGTGAAAAGGGTAGAATCGGTGTGAATACCCGAAAATGGTAGAATCCGGGCCAGTACCGGGAAAATGTAGAATCCGTGCGAGTACCGATAAACTGTCCGAACTAGACCGTGAAAAGGGTAGAATCGGTGTGAATACCCGAAAATGGTAGAATCTGGGCCAGTACCGGGAATATGTAGAATCCGTGCGAGTACCGATAAACTGTCCGAACCCGACCGTGAAAAGGGTAGAATCGGTGTGAATACCCGAAAATGGTAGAATCCGGGGCCAGTACTGGGAAAAGGTAGAATTCGTGCGAGTATCGAAAAACTGTCCGGACCATAACCTGAAAAGGGTAGAATCGGTGTGAATACCCGAAAATGGTAGAATCCGGGCCAGTACTGGGAAAAGTTAGAATCCGTGCGAGTACCGATAAACTGTCCGAACCAGACCGTGAAAAGGGTAGAATCGGTGTGAATACCCGAAAATGGTAGAATCTGGGCCAGTATCGGGAAAAGGTAGAATCCGTGCGAGTATCGAAAAACTGTCCGGACCATACCCTGAAAAGGGTAGAATCGGTGTGAATACCCGGAAATGGTAGAATCCGGGCCAGTACCGGGAAAAGTTAGAATCCGTGCGAAGTACCGATAAACTGTCCAAACCTGACCGTGAAAAGGGTAGAATCGGTGTGAATACCCGAAAATGGTAGAATCCGGGCCAGTATCGGGAAAAGGTAGAATCCGTACGAGTATCGAAAAACTGTCCGGACCAGACCCTGAAAAGGGTAGAATCGGTGTCAATACCCGACAGCGGTAGAATCCGGGTCAGTACCGGGAAAAGTTAGAATCCTGGGCAGTACCGGGAAAAGGTAGAATCCGTGCGAGTACCGATAAACTGTTCGAACCAGACCGTGAAAAGGGTAGAATCGGTGTGAATACCCGAAAATGGTAGAATTCGGGCCAATACCGGGAAAAGTTAGAATCCGTGCGAGTACCGATAAACTGTCCGAACCTGACCGTGAAAAGGGTAGAATCGGTGTGAATACCCGAAAATGGTAGAGTCCGGGCCAGTATCGGGAAAAGGTAGAATCCGTGCGAGTATCGAAAAACTGTCCGGACCATACCCTGAAAAGGGTAGAATCGGTGTCAATACCCGACAGCGGTAGAATCCGGGTCAGTATCGGGAAAAGTTAGAATCCGTGCGAGTACCGATAAACTGTCCGAACCAGACCGTGAAAAGGGTAGAATTGGTGTGAATACCCGAAAATGGTAGAATCTGGGCCAGTATCGGGAAAAGGTAGAATCCGTGCGAGTATCGAAAAACTGTCCGGACCATACCCTGAAAAGGGTAGAATCGGTGTGAATACCCGGAAATGGTAGAATCCGGGCCAGTACCGGGAAAAGTTAGAATCCGTGCGGAGTACCGATAAACTGTCCGAACCTGACCCTGAAAAGGGTAGAATCGGTGTGAATACCCGAAAATGGTAGAATCCGGGCCAGTATCGGGAAAAGGTAGAATCCGTACGAGTATCGAAAAACTGTCCGGACCATACCCTGAAAAGGGTAGAATCGGTGTCAATACCCGACAGCGGTAGAATCCGGGTCCAGTACCGGGAAAAGTTAGAATCCTGGGCAGTACCGGGAAAAGGTAGAATCCGTGCGAGTACCGATAAACTGTTCGAACCAGACCGTGAAAAGGGTAGAATCGGTGTGAATACCCGAAAATGGTAGAATTCGGGCCAGTACCGGGAAAAGTTAGAATCCGTGCGAGTACCGATAAACTGTCCGAACCTGACCGTGAAAAGGGTAGAATCGGGTGTGAATACCCGAAAATGGTAGAGTCCGGGCCAGTATCGGGAAAAGGTAGAATCCGTGCGAGTATCGAAAAACTGTCCGGACCATACCCTGAAAAGGGTAGAATCGGTGTCAATACCCGACAGCGGTAGAATCCGGGTCAGTATCGGGAAAAGTTAGAATCCGTGCGAGTACCGATAAACTGTCCGAACCAGACCGTGAAAAGGGTAGAATCGGTGTGAATACCCGAAAATGGTAGAATCTGGGCCAGTATCGGGAAAAGGTAGAATCCGTGCGAGTATCGAAAAACTGTCCGGACCATACCCTGAAAATGGTAGAATCGGTGTGAATACCCGGAAATGGTAGAATCCGGGCCAGTACCGGGAAAAGTTAGAATCCGTGCGAGTACCGATAAACTGTCCAAACCTGACCGTGAAAAGGGTACAATCGGTGTGAATACCCGAAAATGGTAGAATCCGGGCCAGTATCGGGAAAAGGTAGAATCCGTGCGAGTATCGAAAAACTGTCCGGACCATACCCTGAAAAGGGTAGAATCGGTGTCAATACCCGACAGCGGTAGAATCCGGGTCAGTACCGGGAAAAGTTAGAATCCTGGGCAGTACCGGGAAAAGGTAGAATCCGTGCGAGTACCGATAAACTGTTCGAACCAGACCGTGAAAAGGGTAGAATCGGTGTGAATACCCGAAAATGGTAGAATCCGGGCCAGTACCGGGAAAAGTTAGAATCCGTGCGAGTACCGATAAACTGTCCGAACCTGACCGTGAAAAGGGTAGAATCGGTGTGAATACCCGAAAATGGTAGAATCCGGGCCAGTACCGGGAAAATGTAGAATCCGTGCGAGTACCGATAAACTGTCCGAACTAGACCGTGAAAAGGGTAGAATCGGTGTGAATACCCGAAAATGGTAGAATCCGGGCCAGTGCCGGGAAAATGTAGAATCCGTGCGAGTACCGATAAACTGTCCGAACCAGACCGTGAAAAGGGTAGAATCGGTGTGAATACCCGAAAATGGTAGAATCCGGGCCAGTACCGGGGAAAATGTAGAATCCGTGCGAGTACCGATAAACTGTCCGAACCAGATCGTGAAAAGGGTAGAATCGGTGTGAATACCCGAAAATGGTAGAATCCTGGGCAGTACCGGGAAAAGGTAGAATCCGTGCGAGAACCGAAAAACTGTCCGGACCATACCCTAAAAAGGGTAGAATCGCTGTGAATACCCGAAAATGGTAGAATCCGGGCCAGTACCGGGAAAAGTTAGAATCCGTGCGAGTACCGATAAACTGTCCGAACCAGACCGTGAAAAGGGTAGAATCGGTGTGAATACCCGAAAATGGTAGAATCCGGGCCAGTACCGGGAAAAGTTAGAATCCGTGCGAGTACCGATAAACTGTCCGAAGCAGACCGTGAAAAGGGTAGAATCGGTGTGAATACCCAAAAATGGTAGAATCCGGGCCAGTACCGGGAAAAGGTAGAATCCGTGCGAGTACCGAAAAACTGTCCGGACCATACCCTGAAAAGGGTAGAATAGGTGTGAATACCCGAAAATGGTAGAATCCGGGCCAGTACCGGGAAAAGTTAGAATCCGTGCGAGTACCGATAAACTGTCCGAACCTGACCGTGAAAAGGGTAGAATCGGTGTGAATACCCGAAAATGGTAGAGTCCGGGCCAGTATCGGGAAAAGGTAGAATCCGTGCGAGTATCGAAAAACTGTCCGGACCATACCCTGAAAAGGGTAGAATCGGTGTCAATACCCGACAGCGGTAGAATCCGGGTCAGTATCGGGAAAAGTTAGAATCCGTGCGAGTACCGATAAACTGTCCGAACCAGACCGTGAAAAGGGTAGAATCGGTGTGAATACCCGAAAATGGTAGAATCTGGGCCAGTATCGGGAAAACGTAGAATCCGTGCGAGTATCGAAAAACTGTCCGGACCATACCCTGAAAAGGGTAGAATCGGTGTGAATACCCGGAAATGGTAGAATCCGGGCCAGTACCGGGAAAAGTTAGAATCCGTGCGAGTACCGATAAACTGTCCAAACCTGACCGTGAAAAGGGTAGAATCGGTGTGAATACCCGAAAATGGTAGAATCCGGGCCAGTATCGAGAAAAGGTAGAATCCGTACGAGTATCGAAAAACTGTACGGACCATACCCTGAAAAGGGTAGAATCGGTGTCAATACCCGACAGCGGTAGAATCCGGGTCAGTACCGGGAAAAGTTAGAATCCTGGGCAGTACCGGGAAAAGGTAGAATCCGTGCGAGTACCGATAAACTGTTCGAACCAGACCGTGAAAAGGGTAGAATCGGTGTGAATACCCGAAAATGGTAGAATTCGGGCCAGTACCGGGAAAAGTTAGAATCCGTGCGAGTACCGATAAACTGTCCGAACCTGACCGTGAAAAGGGTAGAATCGGTGTGAATACCCGAAAATGGTAGAGTCCGGGCCAGTATCGGGAAAAGGTAGAATCCGTGCGAGTATCGAAAAACTGTCCGGACCATACCCTGAAAAGGGTAGAATCGGTGTCAATACCCGACAGCGGTAGAATCCGGGTCAGTATCGGGAAAAGTTAGAATCCGTGCGAGTACCGATAAACTGTCCGAACCAGACCGTGAAAAGGGTAGAATCGGTGTGAATACCCGAAAATGGTAGAATCTGGGCCAGTATCGGGAAAAGGTAGAATCCGTGCGAGTATCGAAAAACTGTCCGGACCATACCCTGAAAATGGTAGAATCGGTGTGAATACCCGGAAATGGTAGAATCCGGGCCAGTACCGGGAAAAGTTAGAATCCGTGCGAGTACCGATAAACTGTCCAAACCTGACCGTGAAAAGGGTACAATCGGTGTGAATACCCGAAAATGGTAGAATCCGGGCCGGTATCGGGAAAAGGTAGAATCCGTGCGAGTATCGAAAAATTGTCCGGACCATACCCTGAAAAGGGTAGAATCGGTGTCAATACCCGACAGCGGTAGAATCCGGGTCAGTACCGGGAAAAGTTAGAATCCTGGGCAGTACCGGGAAAAGGTAGAATCCGTGCGAGTACCGATAAACTGTCCGAACCAGACCGTGAAAAGGGTAGAATCGGTGTGAATACCCGAAAATGGTAGAATCCGGGCCAGTACCGGGAAAATGTAGAATCCGTGCGAGTACCGATAAACTGTCCGAACTAGACCGTGAAAAGGGTAGAATCGGTGTGAATACCCGAAAATGGTAGAATCCGGGCCAGTGCCGGGAAAATGTAGAATCCGTGCGAGTACCGATAAACTGTCCGAACCAGACCGTGAAAAGGGTAGAATCGGTGTGAATACCCGAAAATGGTAGAATCCGGGCCAGTACCGGGAAAAGTTAGAATCCGTGCGAGTACCGATAAACTGTCCGAACCTGACCGTGAAAAGGGTAGAATCGGTGTGAATACCCGAAAATGGTAGAATCCGGGCCAGTACCGGGAAAATGTAGAATCCGTGCGAGTACCGATAAACTGTCCGAACTAGACCGTGAAAAGGGTAGAATCGGTGTGAATACCCGAAAATGGTAGAATCCGGGCCAGTGCCGGGAAAATGTAGAATCCGTGCGAGTACCGATAAACTGTCCGAACTAGACCGTGAAAAGGGTAGAATCGGTGTGAATACCCGAAAATGGTAGAATCCGGGCCAGTGCCGGGAAAATGTAGAATCCGTGCGAGTACCGATAAACTGTCCGAACCAGACCGTGAAAAGGGTAGAATTGGTGTGAATACCCGAAAATGGTAGAATCCGGGCCAGTACCGGGAAAAGTTAGAATCCGTGCGAGTACCGATAAACTGTCCGAACCTGACCGTGAAAAGGGTAGAATCGGTGTGAATACCCGAAAATGGTAGAATCCGGGCCAGTACCGGGAAAATGTAGAATCCGTGCGAGTACCGATAAACTGTCCGAACTAGACCGTGAAAAGGGTAGAATCGGTGTGAATACCCGAAAATGGTAGAATCCGGGCCAGTGCCGGGAAAATGTAGAATCCGTGCGAGTACCGATAAACTGTCCGAACCAGACCGTGAAAAGGGTAGAATCGGTGTGAATACCCGAAAATGGTAGAATCCGGGCCAGTACCGGGGAAAATGTAGAATCCGTGCGAGTACCGATAAACTGTCCGAACCAGATCGTGAAAAGGGTAGAATCGGTGTGAATACCCGAAAATGGTAGAATCCTGGGCAGTACCGGGAAAAGGTAGAATCCGTGCGAAAACCGAAAAACTGTCCGGACCATACCCTAAAAAGGGTAGAATCGCTGTGAATACCCGAAAATGGTAGAATCCGGGCCAGTACCGGGAAAAGTTAGAATCCGTGCGAGTACCTATAAACTGTCCGAACCAGACCGTGAAAAGGGTAGAATCGGTGTGAATACCCGAAAATGGTAGAATCCGGGCCAGTACCGGGAAAATGTAGAATCCGTGCGAGTACCGATAAACTGTCCGAACCATACCGTGAAAAGGGTAGAATCGGTGTCAATACCCGAAAATGGTAGAATCCGGGCCAGTACCGGGAAAATGTAGAATCCGTGCGAGTACCGATAAACTGTCCGAACGAGACCGTGAAAAGGGTAGAATCGGTGTGAATACCCGAAAATGGTAGAATCCTGGGCAGTACCGGGAAAAGGTAGAATCCGTGCGAGTACCGATAAACTGTCCGAACCAGACCGTGAAAAGGGTAGAATCGGTGTGAATACCCGAAAATGGTAGAATCCGGGATTGTACCGGGAAAAGGTAGAATCCGTGCGACTATCCAAAAACTGTCCGAACCATACCCTGAAAAGGGTAGAATCGGTGTGAATACCTGAAAATGGTAGAATCCGGGCCAGTGCCGGTAAAATGTAGAATCCGTGCGAGTACCGATAAACTGTCCGAACCAGACCGTGAAAAGGGTAGAACCGGTGTGAATACCCGAAAATGGTAGAATCCGGGCCAGTACCGGGGAAAATGTAGAATCCGTGCGAGTACCGATAAACTGTCCGAACTAGACCGTGAAAAGGGTAGAATCGGTGTGAATACCCGAAAATGGTAGAATCCGGGCCAGTACCGGGAAAAGGTAGAATCCGTGCGATTATCGAAAAACTGTCCGGACCATACCCTGAAAAGGGTAGAATCGGTGTGAATACCCGAAAATGGTAGAATCCGGGCCAGTACCGGGAAAAGTTAGAATCCGTGCGAGTACCGATAAACTGTCCGAACCAGACCGTGAAAAGGGTAGAATCGGTGTGAATACCCGAAAATGGTAGAATCCGGGCCAGTACCGGGAAAATGTAGAATCCGTGCGAGTACCGATAAACTGTCCGAACTAGACCGTGAAAAGGGTAGAATCGGTGTGAATACCCGAAAATGGTAGAATCTGGGCCAGTACCGGGAATATGTAGAATCCGTGCGAGTACCGATAAACTGTCCGAACCCGACCGTGAAAAGGGTAGAATCGGTGTGAATACCCGAAAATGGTAGAATCCGGGCCAGTACTGGGAAAAGGTAGAATCCGTGCGAGTATCGAAAAACTGTCCGGACCATAACCTGAAAAGGGTAGAATCGGTGTGAATACCCGAAAATGGTAGAATCCGGGCCAGTACTGGGAAAAGTTAGAATCCGTGCGAGTACCGATAAACTGTCCGAACCAGACCGTGAAAAGGGTAGAATCGG
>CAMFZC010000512.1:210000-220000 GCA_946000675.1 Vitis riparia x Vitis rupestris | reverse complement strand
AAGGTGGCACGAGGCCTTGCATGGTGCCCGCCCACGAGCCAAGCCAAGGTGCCACGGGGCCTTGCTTGGTGCTCGTGAGCCAAGCCAAGGTGGCACGAGGCCTTGCATGGTGCCCGCCCACGAGCCAAGCCAAGGTGCCACGGGGCCTTGCTTGGTGCTCGTGAGCCAAGCCAAGGTGGCACGAGGCCTTGCATGGTGCCCGCCCACGAGCCAAGCCAAGGTGCCACGGGGCCTTGCTTGGTGCTCGCGAGCCAAGCCAAGGTGGCACGAGGCCTTGCATGGTGCCCGCCCGCGAGCCAAGCCAAGGTGCCAAGGGGCCTTGCTTGGTGCCCGCGAGCCAAGCCAAGGTGGCACGGGGGGCCTTGCATAGTGCCCGCCCACGAGCCAAGCCAAGGTGCCACAGGGCCTTGCTTGGTGCCCGCGAGCCAAGCCAAGGTGGGACGAGGCCTTGCATGGTGCCCGCCCACGAGCCAAGCCAAGGTGCCACGGGGCCTTGCTTGGTGCCCGCCCGCGAGCCAAGCCAAGACACGCGATGCATGCCACGGGGCGTTGCTTGGTGCCCGCGAGCCAAGGCAAGGTGGCACGAGGCCTTGCATGGTGCCCACCCGCGAGCCAAGCCAAGGTGGCACGGGGCCTTGCTTGGTGCCCGCGAGCCAAGCCAAGGTGGCACGAGGCCTTGCATGGTGCCCGCCCGCGAGCCAAGCCAAGGTGCCACGGGGCCTTGCATGGTGCCCGCCCGCGAGCCAAGCCAAGGTGCCACGGGGCCTTGCTTGGTGCACGCGAGCCAAGCCAAGACACATGACGCGTGCCACCTCCCGTGCCACGATAGCTACAATGACCCTCGATATGGTGCTAGAGGCTGTGCTACGACACGTGACCCATGCCATGATGCGTGCCACGGCCCGAGGCACGACACGTCTCGCGTGCCACGACCCCCATGCCATGGTGCCACGACACCTGTAATGACCCATTCCATGGTGGTAGAGGCTGTGCCAAGACACATGGTGCGTGCCCTATCTAGATTTCGACCCTGATGCCTTGACAAGGTTCCGGATTATGGTCTATTGCTAATCACGGAATGTTATTAATCCATGGATTCCTGTTGCAAAGGTTGTTCGCTATTTTTTTTGTATGGTTTTTTTAAGTAAAAAAAATTTAAAGTAATTTTTTTTTGGACAATCCTTGGATTCTTTTTTAAGATTTCTTTTTCCCATATCAAATACAATTTTTAAAAATATTTAAATGAATATTTACTTATTTTCCCCCATTTTTCTAAGTAAAAAAGCTAAAAAAAATATTTTTTGGCCAAGAGAGCTTCACCAATCCTTGAATTCGTCTTCCATATATTTTTCCCATGTGAAATACATTTTTTAAAAATATTTACACTATTTTTTCCTCATTTTTACTATTTTTTTAAGTAAAAAATTCGAAAAAAAAAAATTATTTTTGAGAGATAGGTTGCATTAATTGATGGATTCCTATTCCAGATATTTTTCCCATGTGAAATACAAATTTTAAAAATATTTTCACTATTTTTTGGTATTTTTTACTATTTTTCCCTATTTTCCCCTATTTTTCGGACAAAAAAATTAAAATAAATATTTTCTGGGCCGAAATTTATTTTTTTTTTTTTTTCCTTGGGTTCATATAATTATTATAAAGAGATTCAGCAAAAAAAACGGAATTAAAAACTCTTTTTTCATTAAAAAATGGCATTATGTCTCCTCAAGCATGGGTGATGTCTCCTCAAGGCATTTCCAAAACGGCCCAAAATGCTCTTTAAGGGGGGGGTGCTGTCCTCAATGGGCTGGCAGCACCACCCGCCCAGGCACGCTGCAGCGCGTGCCGCCCTTGGCGTGCAGGCCGCCCATGCCACCCTAGGCATGGCGCCCCCGCATATGCCACCCTCAAGCCCACGACACGCTAATGCGAAGAGAGCACGCCCGCGACACCGTGGGGAGCCCTCGCACGCAGCAGCAGTCACCCCGTGCCCCGCACACGCTGCACCCCGGACGCGTCCCATGCCCCCCATGCGGACACGCTGCCCCGTCCCTCCTCGTCTCGGCTCGACCCCTCGAGCGAGCATGTTGCCTCGGAAAAACGTGCCAATGGCCAACGTCGCGGCTCACCCCGGGGGGCTCACCCATGCCTCCCGCCCGACGCTGCCCATCAAAAGGCACACGGACGCCCCTCCCCCCATGCATCGAGCGCCCTCCCCGTGCACTCGGCCCCGCCTCGGCTCGCCGAGGAGCCCTCGAGCCCTCGAGCGAGCATGTTGCCTCGGAAAAGCTTGCCAATGGCCAACGTCGCGGCTCACCCCGGGGGCTCACCCATGCCTCCCGCCCGACGTTGCCCATCGAAAGGCACACGGATGCCCCTCCCCCCCATGCAACGAGAGCCCTCCCCGGGTGCTCGGCCCCCCGTCTCGGCTCGTCGAGGAGCCCTCAAGCCCTCGAGCGAGCATGTTGCCTCGGAAAAAAGTGCTAGTGGCCAACGTTGCGGCTCACCCCGGGGGCTCACCCATGCCCCCCGCCCGACGTTGCCCATCGAAAGGCACACGGATGCCCCTCCCCCCCCATGCAACGAGTGCCCTCCCCGGGCACTCGGCCCCGTCCCGGCTCGTCGAGGAGCCCTCGAGCCCTCGAGCGAGCATGTTGCCTCGGAAAGGAGCCAGACGCATCGTCGCCATGCCTATATCGGTCCTACGAAGGCTTCACTCGTTGCTCCCGTGTGCTGGTCAGGAGTCGCCTCCGGACGAGTCGCGGTTCGACGCGTGATGCCGTGTCGTAGTGAACCTGATGGCGTGTGAGTGGTGTTTGGGTCGCGTGGGTCGGCAGGCTCCTTGCTCGTGCAACGAACTGTCGCCGCACCCCCCTCTTCATTCTAAGCCTCAAGCGCTGCAACAAGCCTTGGGCGTCGCGATGCCGTGGTTCCTGTGTTGCCTTCCTAACGGATGGAATTGTCCCTCGAACGTTGCCTATCTCCGCCCGGCTCCCGCTCACGCGGTGCGGGCGGACCTCGAAAGCGGTCGCCGCGTCCCATGGTCGCCCCACGCATGCGCACGCATGAGAGGGGTCGAGCATGGCCCGCGACGGCCGCTCGTGCTCTCGGATGCGGAACCTTAAAACGAGCGTGGGGTCCCTCGGGATCCCGTACTCGCTCGAGCTAAGCGTTCGTCGCTAGACGCGTACGACGGCCGTCCCCGTCTTTGCCCTCCCGTCCCGCTCCCCTCGGGGGGCGTCGGTCAGGCGCATGCGGTGCCGGCGTCGCACAGGAATGCTACCTGGTTGATCCTGCCAGTAGTCATATGCTTGTCTCAAAGATTAAGCCATGCATGTGTAAGTATGAACTAATTCAGACTGTGAAACTGCGAATGGCTCATTAAATCAGTTATAGTTTGTTTGATGGTATCTGCTACTCGGATAACCGTAGTAATTCTAGAGCTAATACGTGCAACAAACCCCGACTTCTGGAAGGGATGCATTTATTAGATAAAAGGTCGACGCGGGCTTTGCCCGTTGCTCTGATGATTCATGATAACTCGACGGATCGCACGGCCATCGTGCCGGCGACGCATCATTCAAATTTCTGCCCTATCAACTTTCGATGGTAGGATAGGGGCCTACTGTCAGCCCCTTAGCCACTTGACCCGAATAGGGAGGAGAAGGCTCATGGGTAGGCCTTGCACCCATGAGAACCTGGACAGGGAAGCAAGGAGGGTCTAGAGGGTTAGTGGTTTAAACCCCAGAAGACAAGTGAGAAGGCAGAAGTCAAGTCTGACAAGCACCGCGCGCGCACCATGGGCGAGCCAGACGCGCACCGCGGGCGAGCCAGACACGCACCGCGCGCGCACCGCGGGCGAGCCAGACGTGCACCGCGCGCGCACCACGGGCGAGCCAGACGCGCACCGCGCGCGCACCAAGAGCAAGCCAGGCGCGCACCAGACACTTGTGGGCTATGAAGTGAGTGCAGATGGGGGTCGAGGGTTAATATTGGAATTTATTTTATTTATTAAATAATTCCATTATGTCTCCTCAGACATTTTGATGTCTCCTGGAGAAACTTTGAAAACGGCCCGTATTGCTCTTTAAGGGGGGGGTAGGTGACTCAAGGGGGCGCCGAGGGGGATCTTGAGCGCACCAAGGGGGCACCATGGCACGGCCTTGGGCGTGCCTAGGACACACGGAAGGCACTCGAGCGCACACCCACATGGGCTCAACGACATGTGAGGGTGCACCCCGTGGCCGCAACGGCACGGGGCCAAGTGCAGCCTACCTCCTCCCCGCGCAGGCACGAGGGCGCCTAATCCTTGTGCGGTGAGCCAGCTGAGCAAGCCATGGGCGCAACGCCATGGTCTAGTGGGGCAGCAGCTGACTCGCAACATGACATGCCTACTCTCACAGCACAGGGGCGCAATGCCCTGTGCACCAAGACGGGATCAGCCATGGGCGCAATGCCATGGCTCGTTGCATTGAAGCACCAGACCTGGTCAAGCTGGTCCGCGCATGCTGCCTAGTTCAAAGAGCCTTGATCAAGGCACGTTGGTGAAGCACTCGGTCACAAGCGGCACCTTTGGGGGAAGGCAGCAGCTTGTTAGGAGGACTCACCAGCAGCTGAGGAGATGGGCTCGAGACAAGGTAGCTGGTCAGCTAGTCAGTGGCAGCTAGCTGGAGCAGCAGGGGACCAGGTCAACAAGCAGCAGTTGCTGAGGTGCTGAAGGCTTGATGCATGAAGGTGGTCCACGAGCAGGCCACGACCTGGAGGGTGGGTGGTTGTGCAAGGCGGTTCAGGGCGGTTCCAGCCAGTTGCATAACCACCCAAATTGGCTCCAAGCTTGAATTTTGAAATTCAAAATGTAACTGCAGCAGTGTCTCTTTTAAAAGGGCACCTGCATCCTTGAGAGAGAGAGAGAGAGAGGGAAGGAGAGAATTGTGAGTTGGGTTCTCTGAAAGCTTAGGGGTGTAAGCTTGCTCTCTGACTCAGGGAGAACAATTTTGTAATCTTGTAATTGAGAGTTAATACAAGTTGGGAAGGTTCCCGTATCTGTGTTGTCCCTGTTGTGGTTCTTTGCTGTTGCCTAGTTCCTCATTTGTTTGCTTGGGGTTGCTTTGAGTTCAAAGCGTGCTGGGAAGGAAGGTTGGCTAAGGACGGACCTTAGCACCGCACATCCAAGGTGAAAAATTTAGGCCAAAATCGAGGGTGTGACAATTGGTATCAGAGCCCGCACCAGAGATGGCTGGTGGTAGTGCAATGGAGGCCCTGCGGGAAAGAATGGCTCGGATTGAAGAAATTTTGGGAGAATGGCCAGGTGAGGAAGGCTCTGTGGCTTCGTGGGCAGAAAACGCCATGGGGGAAATTCATGTGCAGAGGAATATGCTGGAATCCCATGATGGTTTCTTTGAAGAGAAACTTGGTGGGTTGAAGGCCGAGATGCAGTCCCTGATGGATGGTTTCAAGGAAACCCTGCAGTCATACGGAGAAGACATGGCCGTCCTTAAAAAGGCCGTGTTGCAGGGATCCTCTTCAAGCCCTGAAGCCCCTTCTTCCAAGGTTCGTGTTCCAGAGCCTAAGGGCTTCAACGGCAACAGAAACGCAAAGGAGTTGGAGAACTTCCTGTGGGACATGGAGCAGTTCTTCAAAGCTGCTCGTGTTCCTGATGGTGAGAAGGTGTCCATCACCAGCATGTATTTGGCTGGTGATGCCAAGTTATGGTGGCGGACCAGGATGGAGGATGATGCAGAGTCTGGAAGGCCCCAAATCACCACTTGGGAGACTCTGAAGAAGGAACTGAAAGATCAGTTCCTCCCCACCAACACTGCTTGGGTGGCCCGGGAAGCCTTAAAACGGCTCAGACACACCGGATCCGTGAGGGAATACGTCAAGGAGTTCAGTTCCTTGATGCTGGACATAAAGAACATGTCAGAGGAGGACAAGCTCTTTAATTTCATGTCAGGCTTGCAAGGATGGGCTCAGACGGAACTAAGGAGGCAAGGTGTTCGTGATCTCCCTGCTGCCATGGCTGCAGCAGACTGCTTGGTGGACTACAAGATGAGCGGCTCCATCTCCACCACGCAGAGACCCAAGTCTGAGGGAGGCAAGAAGGCTAAGGCTGAAGGCAAGACTTCTAAGAAGTCTGAGTGGAAGAAACAAGGCAAGAAACCTGCTGCAGGGGGAAAACCAGTGGCGAAGACCACCAAGGTTGTGCAGCAGACCACCCGAACGATGGGATGTTTCATCTGCAATGGCCCTCACCGAGCCAAGGATTGCCCCAAGAGAGAAAAACTCTCTGCTCTTGTGACTGCAGACGACAGGGAAGACACTGACCCAGAGACACCTCCTAGAGTCAATCCGTTGCAGCTCCTGAACGTGATTCATGGTGAGACCCCTGTCCAGAAATCTCTTATGCATATTCATGCAATTGTGAATGGGGTGCAGGTGAAAGCCTTAGTGGACAGTGGTGCCACTCACAATTTTGTGGCCACCAAAGAGGCAGTAAGGTTGGGACTGAAGCTGGAGGAAGACACTAGTCGGATCAAAGCAGTAAATAGTAAAGCTCAGAAGATCCAAGGGGTAGCAAAGAACGTCCCAATGCAAATTGGTGACTGGAAAGGTATGTGCAACCTACTTTGTGTACCCTTGGATGACTTTGATTTGATCCTTGGTGTGGACTTTCTGTTGAGGGCTAAGGTGGCCCTGATTCCTCATCTTGGCGGATTGATGGTGTTGGAAGAGAAACAGCCCTGCTTTGTGCAGGCTTTGAAGGCAAAAGATGGTGGCAAGAGCCAACCGGAGATGCTGTCTGCCATCCAGTTGAAAAAGGGACTAAAGAGGGGCCAAGAGACCTATGTTGCAGCCCTGATTGAGATCAAGGAGGGACAGTTAGTGGAAGTCCCTGACTCTGTGGTCAAAATCCTCAAGGAGTTCAAAGATGTGATGCCTGCAGAACTCCCCAAGGAGTTGCCTCCCCGGCGACCTATTGACCACAAGATCGAGTTGCTGCCTGGAACAAAGGCCCCTGCTCAAGCCCCTTATCGGATGCCTCCTGCAGAGTTGCTGGAGTTGCGAAAACAGTTGAAGGAGTTGTTGGATGCAGGTCTGATCCAACCTTCAAGGGCTCCCTATGGTGCACCTGTGCTGTTCCAGAAGAAGCACGATGGCTCACTCCGCATGTGTGTGGACTACAGAGCCCTCAATAAGGTGACCATCAAGAACAAGTACCCGATCCCCTTGGCTGCTGAGCTGTTTGACAGGTTGTCAAAAGCCTCCTACTTCACCAAGCTGGATCTGAGATCGGGCTACTGGCAGGTTCGAATTGCAGCAGGAGACGAGGCAAAGACCACTTGTGTAACTCGGTATGGATCATACGAGTTTCTGGTAATGCCCTTTGGATTAACTAATGCCCCTGCTACATTTTGTAACCTAATGAATGATGTTCTATTTGACTACTTAGATGCATTTGTGGTAGTGTATCTAGATGACATAGTGGTTTACAGTAAGTCTCTAATAGAACATGAGAAGCACTTGAGATTGGTGTTTCAGAGATTGAGGGAGAACAGGCTTTATGTAAAGCCAGAAAAGTGCGAGTTTGCTCAGGAGGAGATTACCTTTCTTGGGCACAAGATCAGTGCAGGCCTGATCAAGATGGACAAAGGCAAGGTGCAGGCTATAATGGAGTGGTCAGCCCCTACCAAAGTGACCGAGCTGCGATCCTTCCTTGGCTTGGCCAACTATTACAGAAGGTTCATCAAGGGGTATTCGAAGGTGGTGTCTCCCCTTACTGACCTGCTGAAGAAGGACAACCAGTGGAATTGGAGCCTTCAGTGTCAGACAGCCTTTGAAGGCTTGAAGAAGGCCATCTCCACTGAGCCCGTGCTGCGTTTACCTGACTTGGACTTACCCTTTGAAGTCCAGACAGATGCCTCGGATAGGGCTTTGGGAGGAGTCTTGGTGCAGGAAGGGCACCCTGTGGCATTTGAAAGCCGGAAGCTGAACAATGCTGAGCAGAGGTACTCCACCCATGAGAAGGAGATGACGGCTGTGGTTCACTGCCTGCAGCAGTGGAGACACTATTTGTTGGGAAGCATCTTCACAGTGGTCACTGACAATGTGGCCAACACCTTCTTCAAGACCCAGAAGAAGTTAAGCCCCAGACAAGCACGATGGCAAGAGTTCCTGGCCGACTTCAAGTTTGAGTGGCTGCATCGACCAGGAAGGCATAACACAGTGGCTGATGCCTTGAGTAGGAAGGAGGTGATTGCCTATATCACTGCCCTCTCAGAAGTCATCTCTGACTTCAATGAGAAAATCAAGCAGGCTGCAGAACATGATCCTGCTTATGATAAGCTGAGACAGCAAGTCAAGGAAGGCGTGATCAGAAGGTATTGGCTAGAAGGAGACCTCCTTGTGGCTAAAGGAGGAAGATGGTATGTTCCTGTGGGCAACCTAAGAAAGGAACTACTTCGGGAAACCCATGATGCAAGGTGGGCAGGCCATCCCGGTGAAGAGAGGACTCTAGCACTGCTAGCTAGGTCCTACTACTGGCCTAAGATGGGCGAAGATGTGGAAGCATATGTGAAGTCTTGCTTGGTCTGTCAGATGGACAAGACTGAAAGAAGAAAGGCTGCTGGGTTGCTGCAGCCCCTTCCAGTTCCAGAGAAACCTTGGGAGAATATTTCTATGGACTTCATCACTGGATTTCCAAAGGTTCGTGATTTTAAATCTATCTTTGTTGTTGTAGATAGATTTTCCAAGTATGCTGTTTTTATACCTGCTCCTGATGCTTGCCCTGCGGAGGAGGTGGCTAAGTTGTTCTTTAGCAATGTTGTCAAACATTTTGGATTGCCTAAAGACATAGTCAGTGATCGAGACGCAAGATTCACAGGTCGGTTTTGGGTTGAGCTGTTCAGACTCTTGGGTTCAGAGTTGAAGTTTTCCACAGCCAACCACCCTCAGACTGATGGGCAGACTGAGAGGATCAATGCCTTGCTGGAAGAGTACCTAAGGCATTATGTGACAGCGACTCAGAAGAATTGGGTGGATTTGATGGACACTGCCCAGTTGTGCTACAACTTGCAGAGGAGCTCAGCAACAGGGATGAGTCCCTTTGAGCTGGCTATTGGGGTACAGCCACGGATGCCTTTGGAGGTGGCTAAGCAGAGGACTGGAGGTAATAACCCTGCAGCTTACAAGATGGCTCAATCCCGGCAGGAGATGTTTGATGAAGCCCGGGATAGTCTAGAGAAGGCAGCTAGACGCATGAAGAAGTATGCAGATCGGAATCGGAGACCCTTAGAATTTCAGGTTGGGGACAAGGTCCTCCTGAAATTGACTCCTCAGATCTGGAAGAAGATCAGTAGCAAGACAAGACAGAGGGGTTTGATTCCTAAGTATGATGGACCCTTCGAGGTGATCAAACGAGTTGGGCAGGTGGCCTATAGGTTGCAGCTACCTGAGAGGCTAAAGCTTCACCCAACATTCCATGTGAGTTTTCTGAAGCCTTACCATGAAGACTTGGATGCTGAGAGGGTGCAGACCAGACGGGCACCTCCCTTGGTCATGAAGCAATTTGATCGTGAGATAGAGACAATCCTGGATCATAGAACCATGGGACATAGCAGAAAGAATCGGCGAACCGATTTCTTGGTTCAGTGGAAGGGCACTTCAGAAGCAGATGCTACATGGGAAAGAGATGTTACTCTATGGCAATTTGAGAAGGAGGTACAGGCCTACTGGCAGTCTAAGTCGACGAGGGCGTCGACTTCAGCAGGCGGGGGTGGGTTTGTCAGCCCCTTAGCCACTTGACCCGAATAGGGAGGAGAAGGCTCATGGGTAGGCCTTGCACCCATGAGAACCTGGACAGGGAAGCAAGGAGGGTCTAGAGGGTTAGTGGTTTAAACCCCAGAAGACAAGTGAGAAGGCAGAAGTCAAGTCTGACAAGCACCGCGCGCGCACCATGGGCGAGCCAGACGCGCACCGCGGGCGAGCCAGACACGCACCGCGC
>CAMFZC010000512.1:107500-110000 GCA_946000675.1 Vitis riparia x Vitis rupestris | reverse complement strand
CACGAGCCAAGCCAAGGTGCCACGGGGCCTTGCTTGGTGCTCGTGAGCCAAGCCAAGGTGGCACGAGGCCTTGCATGGTGCCCGCCCACGAGCCAAGCCAAGGTGCCACGGGGCCTTGCTTGGTGCTCGCGAGCCAAGCCAAGGTGGCACGAGGCCTTGCATGGTGCCCGCCCGCGAGCCAAGCCAAGGTGCCAAGGGGCCTTGCTTGGTGCCCGCGAGCCAAGCCAAGGTGGCACGAGGCCTTGCATGGTGCCCGCCCGCGAGCCAAGCCAAGGTGCCAAGGGGCCTTGCTTGGTGCCCGCGAGCCAAGCCAAGGTGGCACGGGGGGCCTTGCATAGTGCCCGCCCACGAGCCAAGCCAAGGTGCCACGGGGCCTTGCTTGGTGCTCGCGAGCCAAGCCAAGGTGGCACGAGGCCTTGCATGGTGCCCGCCCGCGAGCCAAGCCAAGGTGCCACGGGGCCTTGCTTAGTGCTCGCGAGCCAAGCCAAGGTGGCACGAGGCCTTGCATGGTGCCCGCCCGCGAGCCAAGCCAAGGTGGCACGGGGCCTTGCATAGTGCCCGCCCACGAGCCAAGCCAAGGTGCCACGGGGCCTTGCTTGGTGCTCGTGAGCCAAGCCAAGGTGGCACGAGGCCTTGCATGGTGCCCGCCCACGAGCCAAGCCAAGGTGCCACGGGGCCTTGCTTGGTGCTCGCGAGCCAAGCCAAGGTGGCACGAGGCCTTGCATGGTGCCCGCCCGCGAGCCAAGCCAAGGTGCCAAGGGGCCTTGCTTGGTGCCCGCGAGCCAAGCCAAGGTGGCACGGGGGGCCTTGCATAGTGCCCGCCCACGAGCCAAGCCAAGGTGGCACGGGGCCTTGCTTGGTGCCCGCGAGCCAAGCCAAGGTGGCACGAGGCCTTGCATGGTGCCCGCCCGCGAGCCAAGCCAAGGTGCCACGGGGCCTTGCATGGTGCCCGCCCGCGAGCCAAGCCAAGGTGCCACGGGGCCTTGCTTGGTGCACGCGAGCCAAGCCAAGACACATGACGCGTGCCACCTCCCGTGCCACGATAGCTACAATGACCCTCGATATGGTGCTAGAGGCTGTGCTACGACACGTGACCCATGCCATGATGCGTGCCACGGCCCGAGGCACGACACGTCTCGCGTGCCACGACCCCCATGCCATGGTGCCACGACACCTGTAATGACCCATTCCATGGTGGTAGAGGCTGTGCCAAGACACATGGTGCGTGCCCTATCTAGATTTCGACCCTGATGCCTTGACAAGGTTCCGGATTATGGTCTATTGCTAATCACGGAATGTTATTAATCCATGGATTCCTGTTGCAAAGGTTGTTCGCTATTTTTTTTGTATGGTTTTTTTAAGTAAAAAAAATTTAAAGTAATTTTTTTTTGGACAATCCTTGGATTCTTTTTTAAGATTTCTTTTTCCCATATCAAATACAATTTTTAAAAATATTTAAATGAATATTTACTTATTTTCCCCCATTTTTCTAAGTAAAAAAGCTAAAAAAAATATTTTTTGGCCAAGAGAGCTTCACCAATCCTTGAATTCGTCTTCCATATATTTTTCCCATGTGAAATACATTTTTTAAAAATATTTACACTATTTTTTCCTCATTTTTACTATTTTTTTAAGTAAAAAATTCGAAAAAAAAAATTATTTTTGAGAGATAGGTTGCATTAATTGATGGATTCCTATTCCAGATATTTTTCCCATGTGAAATACAAATTTTAAAAATATTTTCACTATTTTTTGGTATTTTTTACTATTTTTCCCTATTTTCCCCTATTTTTCGGACAAAAAAATTAAAATAAATATTTTCTGGGCCGAAATTTATTTATTTTTTTTTCCTTGGGTTCATATAATTATTATAAAGAGATTCAGCAAAAAAAACGGAATTAAAAACTCTTTTTTCATTAAAAAATGGCATTATGTCTCCTCAAGCATGGGTGATGTCTCCTCAAGGCATTTCCAAAACGGCCCAAAATGCTCTTTAAGGGGGGGGTGCTGTCCTCAATGGGCTGGCAGCACCACCCGCCCAGGCACGCTGCAGCGCGTGCCGCCCTTGGCGTGCAGGCCGCCCATGCCACCCTAGGCATGGCGCCCCCGCATATGCCACCCTCAAGCCCACGACACGCTAATGCGAAGAGAGCACGCCCGCGACACCGTGGGGAGCCCTCGCACGCAGCAGCAGTCACCCCGTGCCCCGCACACGCTGCACCCCGGACGCGTCCCATGCCCCCCATGCGGACACGCTGCCCCGTCCCTCCTCGTCTCGGCTCGACCCCTCGAGCGAGCATGTTGCCTCGGAAAAACGTGCCAATGGCCAACGTCGCGGCTCACCCCGGGGGGCTCACCCATGCCTCCCGCCCGACGCTGCCCATCAAAAGGCACACGGACGCCCCTCCCCCCATGCATCGAGCGCCCTCCCCGTGCACTCGGCCCCGCCTCGGCTCGCCGAGGAGCCCTCGAGCCCTCGAGCGAGCATGTTGCCTCGGAA
>CAMFZC010000512.1:50000-52500 GCA_946000675.1 Vitis riparia x Vitis rupestris | reverse complement strand
CTGCCCGCGAGCCAAGCCAAGGTGGCACGGGGCCTTGCATAGTGCCCGCCCACGAGCCAAGCCAAGGTGCCACGGGGCCTTGCTTGGTGCTCGTGAGCCAAGCCAAGGTGGCACGAGGCCTTGCATGGTGCCCGCCCACGAGCCAAGCCAAGGTGCCACGGGGCCTTGCTTGGTGCTCGTGAGCCAAGCCAAGGTGGCACGAGGCCTTGCATGGTGCCCGCCCACGAGCCAAGCCAAGGTGCCACGGGGCCTTGCTTGGTGCTCGTGAGCCAAGCCAAGGTGGCACGAGGCCTTGCATGGTGCCCGCCCACGAGCCAAGCCAAGGTGCCACGGGGCCTTGCTTGGTGCTCGCGAGCCAAGCCAAGGTGGCACGAGGCCTTGCATGGTGCCCGCCCGCGAGCCAAGCCAAGGTGCCAAGGGGCCTTGCTTGGTGCCCGCGAGCCAAGCCAAGGTGGCACGGGGGGCCTTGCATAGTGCCCGCCCACGAGCCAAGCCAAGGTGCCACAGGGCCTTGCTTGGTGCCCGCGAGCCAAGCCAAGGTGGGACGAGGCCTTGCATGGTGCCCGCCCACGAGCCAAGCCAAGGTGCCACGGGGCCTTGCTTGGTGCCCGCCCGCGAGCCAAGCCAAGACACGCGATGCATGCCACGGGGCGTTGCTTGGTGCCCGCGAGCCAAGGCAAGGTGGCACGAGGCCTTGCATGGTGCCCACCCGCGAGCCAAGCCAAGGTGGCACGGGGCCTTGCTTGGTGCCCGCGAGCCAAGCCAAGGTGGCACGAGGCCTTGCATGGTGCCCGCCCGCGAGCCAAGCCAAGGTGCCACGGGGCCTTGCATGGTGCCCGCCCGCGAGCCAAGCCAAGGTGCCACGGGGCCTTGCTTGGTGCACGCGAGCCAAGCCAAGACACATGACGCGTGCCACCTCCCGTGCCACGATAGCTACAATGACCCTCGATATGGTGCTAGAGGCTGTGCTACGACACGTGACCCATGCCATGATGCGTGCCACGGCCCGAGGCACGACACGTCTCGCGTGCCACGACCCCCATGCCATGGTGCCACGACACCTGTAATGACCCATTCCATGGTGGTAGAGGCTGTGCCAAGACACATGGTGCGTGCCCTATCTAGATTTCGACCCTGATGCCTTGACAAGGTTCCGGATTATGGTCTATTGCTAATCACGGAATGTTATTAATCCATGGATTCCTGTTGCAAAGGTTGTTCGCTATTTTTTTTGTATGGTTTTTTTAAGTAAAAAAAATTTAAAGTAATTTTTTTTTGGACAATCCTTGGATTCTTTTTTAAGATTTCTTTTTCCCATATCAAATACAATTTTTAAAAATATTTAAATGAATATTTACTTATTTTCCCCCATTTTTCTAAGTAAAAAAGCTAAAAAAAATATTTTTTGGCCAAGAGAGCTTCACCAATCCTTGAATTCGTCTTCCATATATTTTTCCCATGTGAAATACATTTTTTAAAAATATTTACACTATTTTTTCCTCATTTTTACTATTTTTTTAAGTAAAAAATTCGAAAAAAAAAATTATTTTTGAGAGATAGGTTGCATTAATTGATGGATTCCTATTCCAGATATTTTTCCCATGTGAAATACAAATTTTAAAAATATTTTCACTATTTTTTGGTATTTTTTACTATTTTTCCCTATTTTCCCCTATTTTTCGGACAAAAAAATTAAAATAAATATTTTCTGGGCCGAAATTTATTTTTTTTTTTTTTTCCTTGGGTTCATATAATTATTATAAAGAGATTCAGCAAAAAAAACGGAATTAAAAACTCTTTTTTCATTAAAAAATGGCATTATGTCTCCTCAAGCATGGGTGATGTCTCCTCAAGGCATTTCCAAAACGGCCCAAAATGCTCTTTAAGGGGGGGGTGCTGTCCTCAATGGGCTGGCAGCACCACCCGCCCAGGCACGCTGCAGCGCGTGCCGCCCTTGGCGTGCAGGCCGCCCATGCCACCCTAGGCATGGCGCCCCCGCATATGCCACCCTCAAGCCCACGACACGCTAATGCGAAGAGAGCACGCCCGCGACACCGTGGGGAGCCCTCGCACGCAGCAGCAGTCACCCCGTGCCCCGCACACGCTGCACCCCGGACGCGTCCCATGCCCCCCATGCGGACACGCTGCCCCGTCCCTCCTCGTCTCGGCTCGACCCCTCGAGCGAGCATGTTGCCTCGGAAAAACGTGCCAATGGCCAACGTCGCGGCTCACCCCGGGGGGCTCACCCATGCCTCCCGCCCGACGCTGCCCATCAAAAGGCACACGGACGCCCCTCCCCCCATGCATCGAGCGCCCTCCCCGTGCACTCGGCCCCGCCTCGGCTCGCCGAGGAGCCCTCGAGCCCTCGAGCGAGCATGTTGCCTCGGAAAAGCTTGCCAATGGCCAACGTCGCGGCTCACCCCGGGGGCTCACCCATGCCTCCCGCCCGACGTTGCCCATCGAAAGGCACACGGATGCCCCTCCCCCCCATGCAACGAGA
>CAMFZC010000511.1:65000-70000 GCA_946000675.1 Vitis riparia x Vitis rupestris | reverse complement strand
AAACTGCTTATGGCACAGCGAATACAACGAAACCATCATTTGAATGAGGTAAAGTAAAAACCAAACCTATGGAATGGAGAAAAAAAGATTCATTTATCTACGATCAAATTATATTTGTTTTCTACACAGTTGTCAATATGAATGAATGTTGAGAAAAGAATACAATGTAGAAAACAAAAAAAATGCAAATTTAATAAATCTGAATTTAAATTCAAATAAAAAAAAATAAGGACTTGTGTTGGATTGGCACTATATAGATAATCTACATAGATACAAAAAAGGTGTAGATGGCGAAATAAATAAGGAAAAAGTAGGAAAAAATCGCGGGTCTATTCAATCATCTATTCAATCAATATAAAGAGAATGTATAATAAGCAAACTTGATCCCGTGTTTGTTAGTAGAGTTCTAAGAAAAACCGCCTGATTGAAGGTAATGTCAGAATTTTATATTTCTAGATATAATTCCTTCATCTATTCACTTGATCTTTTTTCTATCCATCTTATATCAATAAGATAGATTAAGGGGCAGTAGTAGAGAAAGTTATACAAAGCTATATACGAGTCATCCCCCCCTCGTTTTTTGTATTTCATTGATTGAATTTGAATTTCGTTTGATTAAGACGAAGTTCCGTAAAAACCTCCGCTTTCTTTGAAATATCATGAACAGTTCCTGTAGGTTGAGCTCCTTTTTCAAGGAAATATAGAATAGCAGGAACATTTGAATAAGTTTGATTCTTTATCGGATCATAAAAACCCACTTTCCGAAGATCTCTTCCTTCTCTTCGGGATCGAGCATCAATTGCAACGATTCGATAGACGGCTCATTGGGATAGATGTAGGTGAACAATACCCCCCCCCCCTAGAAACGTATAAGAAGTTTTCTCCTCGTACGGCTCGAGAAAAAATGATTCAAAGTTGTGTCGATGTATAGAATTCCAATGGCAAATAGATCTATAAAATCATCAAATTCATTAGACTATGATTTAATTTAAGTCCTTTTTTTTGTTCTTCTTTCCCCAAAAATATAAAATCATTCGTACTCATAACTCAAGTTGGATAACTCTCAAATAGCTCAAAGGACAACCCTTAGGCATTTCATTTATTGAGCGGTCTCTAACCCCCTTTTTGTTTGTCTCGTTTAAAATCTATTGTATTCGTCATTCTGATCCTAATCCTAGTTTTTGAGACAATTGAAAACGGCGTTTCCTTGTTCCGGGATCCTTTATTTCTGTTTTAAATCATTGGGTTTAGACATTACTTCGATGATCCTTAATCCTTTCAAAATGGCAGCAACATACCTTTTTTTTGTGATTTATTTTTATCAAAGAATCATACGAACGGTTGATTCCCGCACGATACACTTTTGATTGAAAGTGTTCTACAAATTCAAACAAATTTTCTTTTTGGATTTTAAACTTGCTTGAATTGTATCCTTTCGTCTATATCGAAGATATACTTACAAAGTATTTCCAACTTCTTGATTGGCACTAACCCTAGATCCTTGCCCCCGAGAAATGAATCAATACTTTCTACTCGAGCTCCATCATGTACTATTTACATTACAACCCAACAAAAAAAGAAAAGAGGGGTTCTTCTAGTGGAGCAGAACAAACGATGTCGAGCCAAGAGCACCTTCATTCCTATATAACTATATAATAAAATTTGAATATAAAAAAATGGTGGGTGTAAAAATCCACAACTGATCATGTCCTTCAAGTCGCACGTTGCTTTCTACCACATCGTTTCAAACGAAGTTTTACCATAACATTCCTCTAGTTTGGAGCCGGTATGTAATTGATTCAATTATGGAACCATGAATAGTCATTGTTTTAGTCGGTACATAGTAATCTATACTTGTTTCTTTTTTTTTATGGATGTGTAGATATTTTTCTGAAGATGTCTCATCAAGAATTCAACTTAATCCCGTATTTTATTGTATGAATGCAACATTTTTTATTAGATTTTCTTATATCTATAATCTAGATAGATTATATATCTATAAAATGATTTATATTTTTATATCTTTTATACCTATAAAATTACATATAAATATAAAATTAGATATTCTAATATCTATAATTTATCTATAATATATCTATAATATATAAATAGTATAATAATAGAATATCTATAATATATAAATAGTATAATAATAATAGAATATCTATAATTATATATATATTATTATAAATATTCTAAAATAATTATAGATATGATAAAATATAATATTATTATATATTTTATAATACATAATATAATAGACATTTATATTTATATATTTATAAAAATTTTTATAAAAATCAAATTTATATAAAAATAAAAGGATACAAATATAAAAGAAATGAGTTATTTTTGAATCTGCATCTTCAAGTGACACAATAGGATAGATTCATCAATCTAATACTTCTTCAAGTACGAAAGACTAATCTAATAATAAATCATTACAAATATTTAATTGAAAAAATTGACTACTTCGACATCATTACATCATTATTTGAGTTGAATAAAGTTTTACAAACAATAAAAAAAACCGCATTTGATCCTTATAAATAAGAGAGATAAATCCATGTTTCGTTTTGAACTGAACCAACAATGATTTAAAGCAAATAGATAGATCAAAAACAAATCCAATTTCTCTTCGTTTTTTTTCGTGAAGAAGATTTAGATCGTTATTCTTTCATATGATTGATAAAATAAGAACCGAAAGAATAGGAGATTTCTGTATCTTAGACTGAACAATTGTTACTGGAAGTAATTATGGATATTCTATGTGAAATATTTTAATTTAAAAAATTTTAAAGATCATAAATCTTTTTCACGAAAATCGAAACCTCATTGTCGCTGAAATAGAACGATAACAAATACATACATCTCAAAATTTCCTTCCTCATTTTTTAGGTATTTTGTTATATTTTGTTTGACTTGAGGTTCAGTAATCTTTCTGTAATTTTTCCATAAGAATCTTCCCATAAAGTAAAAAGTAAATAGAATGTATGAATTGCCCCGTCTGAATTGTTACATAGATTTACAATAATAGATTTACAATAATTCATTAGAGCCAAAGACGAAATACCTAAAACTGAGGTTCAAAGAAAATGGATTTGTTACATATGTAACTTGATTGTTTGTTAATGAGATTTGTACAGACACCGATATTGAAATTGATACCTTCCACTACTGATCTATTTACTGATCTATTTCACAAATAATATGGGATGATGAATCATAAATAAAAAAAAAGATCCTCTTTTACGGGATGCTAGACTATCTTGTCTAGGTACAAAGCCAAACGAGTCTTTGTTCCTATTTTTATTTGAGTTTCCCCTAACCTAGCCTTAAGAGACTTAATCCCATTAATTGAATTCCATTAGTACCAAGAAAACCCTCTTGTTTATTTTTTAATAAAACAATCCACAGAGAATTAATAATTAATAATTAGGCTACCTCATTTAAGGGATAGGGAATAATAGATAGGGAATATAGAGGCTTTTCTTTCGGATTTCGATCTAGAATGCATCATTGAGAATGCAAATGGATATGAGACGTAAGGTTTTTCTAAGTAACTAACCTTCAATATGAAGGGGATGGGCATAGAATCAAAGGCCCCTCCGACTTTTAAAGCAATCTTTATTCTGATATAATTGGTATGCTCTGGGACGGAAGGATTCGAACCTCCGAATAGCGGGACCAAAACCCGTTGCCTTACCACTTGGCCACGCCCCATTTAGATTTCTAGTCGACACTAATAAACACTAATATTGTTATTAGTCGTTCGTCAATTCCAGTCCAAATATTTATGGAATAGATTAGATTGTTGCTAGGATTTTGACACGTATAGACATAGAATTAAACTGAATTTATTGATCATTACATATAATTCAATTAAGATATTTATGAAAGTATGATTTCTTCTATTCTCTTTTGAGACTTGAAGTATTCTTGATTGGGTGAGTTAAAAGAAAAAGAAGGATTTTTTGGTCTACCCTACTTTATTCTTTTTTCCCTTATATCAATACCATATCAATAACTCAATCAAAATTCAATTATCTCCAAGAACAAAATGTTTGTTATGCTTAATATCTTTAGTTTGATCTGTATCTGTCTTAATTCTGCCCTTTATTCGAGTAATTTTTTCTTCGCCAAATTGCCCGAAGCCTATGCTTTTTTGAATCCAATCGTAGATGTTATGCCAGTCATACCTCTGTTCTTTTTTCTCTTAGCCTTTGTTTGGCAAGCCGCTGTAAGTTTTCGATGAAATATTTAATACTGCCCTAGAAAAATTCATGATTTCTTCGAGAAAAAAAATTCTAACAATTGATAAGATTAGAAAAATCTTAGATTATGAACCCTCAATTAAAACATTGAAAGTCAAAGTATCGGATAGTCGCAATAAATCTGTATCACCTCATTCTAACCCTTTCCTTTTTCCAGTGAAAGGCACTATTAATTAGGGTCCCCCACAATATCTAATTGTGGGTATGAAAGAAAATTTTGGCAATGAAAGACTCTTAATTACAAATGATTTTTTGAAAATGCTTTTCCATTTCTAGAAACTACTTCTCATGTCTTGGTGTCAAAATAGGAGTCAAAATAGGATATGTGGTATAAAAATGGAAAATCTATTCTCTTTTTCCCAAAAAATGATCTTGGAGATTGTGTAATGCTTACTCTCAAACTCTTCGTTTACACAGTAGTGATATTCTTTGTTTCTCTCTTCATCTTCGGATTCCTATCTAATGATCCGGGACGTAATCCTGGGCGTGAAGAATGAAGAATAAAAAATAAAGGCATTTTCCTTACTTGATTTTCAAATTTTCTTCGGATTTTATCTATTCCACACCTTTAACTATGAAAAAAGAAAAAGGGTTCGAGAAATTCGAAAGATAAATAAAATATCAATTCATCAATGGAAACGGAAAGAGAGGGATTCGAACCCTCGGTACGAATAACTCGTACAACGGATTAGCAATCCGCCGCTTTAGTCCACTCAGCCATCTCTC
>CAMFZC010000511.1:57500-60000 GCA_946000675.1 Vitis riparia x Vitis rupestris | reverse complement strand
TTTATTGGATTTGTTGCTAAAATATCGGTATTAAACCCGAAACCCCCGGCGGATGGCCAGTGACCCAAGGAAACGAAAGAATCGGTTACATTTTTCATATGATCTCCTCTTATAGATAGACTAAAATAGATAGACTAAAAAAATTGAACAGAGTTCTTTTTCTATCACTTCACCCCTTATTTTTTATTTTCTTTTTTATTAATTTCTCTATTTCTAAACAGAAAAAAAAATATTCGATTTATAATTTATAACTGGATTTTTTTTTTTCAATTGAAATTTCCAATAAGAATGAAAAATGAGATACCGAGTCTCATGTCAATTACGAAATACTTCGTTTGTTCCAACACTTACTAAAAAAAAGGTTTTCATTGGACTAAGAACGGGAAGGGAAGGAAGAAAGCGAGTCGATTTGCTAATTCCTCATCCTCAAATCTTCCTCATCCTCAAATCAGTCCTTCCCATGGGTTATTATCTCAACGAATAAGTAATTGTCGTAGTTCAATCTTGATATAATTCTAAAAAGCAAGCGACAGGTCCAAGGAAATAAAATAAGAAAATATGAAAAATACGTATTTTTCATATTTCTAGGATTAAACAATTAAACAAAAGGATTCGCAAATAAAAGTGCTAATGCTACAACCAGTCCATAAATTGTTAAAGCTTCCATAAAAGCCAGACTAAGCAATAAAGTACCTCGTATTTTTCCCTCCGCCTCGGGCTGTCTTGCGATACCTTCTACAGCTTGGCCCGCAGCAGTACCTTGACCAACGCCAGGTCCAATAGAAGCAAGCCCTACGGCCAATCCAGCAGCAATAACGGAAGCGGCAGAAATCAGTGGATTCATGATAAGTTCCTCGCACCAAAATAAAGAAATGGTTAATGATACAATCAACCAATGAATTATGACTTAATTATTCCATTGATAACATTCATCCAGTCGAAGTAACTAAGAACTCTGAATTGAAGTAATAATATTATTGAATCATCAGAACTATTTCGATATTTCTTTTTTAGTTCCTATACATGGCGTCTTTGTGAATCCATACGACTTTAGTTCTTCCCCATTTCTTTGTTCCGAACCATTCTTTTCTTTGAATTCTTCGCTCTTTTTCTTGATTTCATCCCTTTTCTTTATTCATTCAATTCATAGTCACAGACGAAACGGAAGGACTTCTATTAGAATCCCCATCTAAATTCACAATAGTAAGTCAAATTATATATATCTTTAGTTCATATATAACTAGTCTCATATATAACTAGTCATAATATCACATATACATGTGTTTCTTCCATAACGCAACCCAACTATTCGTATCTTAGATTCAATCGGATTCTAAAATCATTCTTCGGAACATCCACAAGAAATGGGAATCGTTCCATAGAACATCCTTTTTTTTTTATTTAATTGCACGTCGTAAGTCGTAAACAGATACTATAAGAATTCTTATTCAAATTCAGACTCCTAATATTTAATATTGGAATTGGCTGCTGAACAATATAAATAGAATATTTATTCTAGGTAAGTATGATATAAACGGCCCAAAGGGGAATTTTAGGAAAAAGATCTTTTAGTTTTAGATCCCTTTCCCTTTTTTACAATTCCCTAATATCCTAATCTTTTTTGATATTACTCTAGATCATATATATACCGTATTTGTATATTTATGTTCCCTAAGTAGATTATCTTAAACCATTCATAGAGTACGTTGGACTAAGCTAAAAAAAGCTTATTTCGAAAACTAGTCAATGATGACCCTCCATGGATTCGCCTATATAAGCCGCGGCTAAAGTTGCAAAAATAAGAGCTTGAATACCACTTGTAAATAATCCAAGGAACATGACAGGTATAGGAACAATTGAAGGTACTAAAGAAACAAGAACAACAACTACTAATTCATCAGCTAATATATTACCGAAAAGTCGAAAACTAAGTGATAAAGGTTTTGTAAAATCTTCTAAGATGTTAATAGGTAAAAGGATTGGAGTCGGTTGAATGTATTTACCGAAATAACCTAATCCCTTTTTGGTAAGACCCGCATAGAAATAGGCCACTGATGTGAGTAAAGCTAAAGCAACAGTAGTATTTATATCATTCGTGGGTGCAGCTAACTCCCCATGAGGTAACTGTATGATTTTCCAAGGCAAAAGAGCCCCTGACCAATTCGAAACAAAAATAAATAGAAACATAGTTCCAATAAAAGGAACCCAAGAACCATATTCTTCTCCAATCTGAGTTTTGCTCACGTCTCGAATGAATTCAAGGACATATTCGAAGAAATTCTGACCGTCAGTAGGAATGGTTTGTGGATTTCGAACAGCTAGAGTAGCTGAACCTAATAAGATAGCGATTACAACCCACGAAGTAATAAGTACTTGGGCATGAACTTGGAAACCCCCTATTTGCCAATAGAAATGTTGGCCGACTTCCACACCAGATATATCGTATAACCCTTTTAGTGTGTTGATGGAACATGATAGAACATTCATATTGCCCTCTGAT
>CAMFZC010000511.1:40000-45000 GCA_946000675.1 Vitis riparia x Vitis rupestris | reverse complement strand
GTAATAGTTAATGGTTCCAATTTGTCCTGAAATTTAGCTTTTGTGACTCGTTTGGCTTTTTAATTTCAATAGAAAAGAGAGGGGGGTTTCTTTTTTTGTATCGTTTTGGCGGCATGGCCGAGTGGTAAGGCGGGGGACTGCAAATCCTTTTTCCCCAGTTCAAATCCGGGTGTCGCCTGATCAACAAAAGACTCGAAATCCCATATTATGTTCTGCTGATATAATTCGCCGAATTATTTCCCAGCAGAAGGTCAGAAAAGAACTGTTGATACTTGCTTGATTCTAAGCATCTGGGGGTTCTCTAATCTAAAGGGCTATAAATCGTCTAGGATTCAAAGAAAGATTCTTTTTATTATAGTAGTGGAAGGTAATCGGAAAGTCTTGATAGCCCTTCCACTACTAATCTGTCTACTGGCCCGGTCTTGAATTATATTGGATAGCTGTAGGGGGAATCTAATTAGTAGTTGTGGAAAGGGCAGAAGATACTTTGTATACAGATTCATGAGAGTTTCTGAGTGCTCGAGCATTCAATCAATATTAGATTGGCTGTATAATTTTATATAAAATAGAAAAGTGCAAAAAGAAATTCTTTCTTTTCGGTAATCCCTAGTCAACGATAGACTGTCTCCCGATTGTCTCTGTGAAACAATCGGGAGACAATAAGGATTAGATAAAATGGGAAATAGAGGTATGTGATAGTAGATAGTGATCTATCTTGATTCTATATTTTTATGCCTTTCATTAATACTGGGAACAAAAGAAACAAGGGATCTTATTATTCTTACATGTTCATTAGAAACATTCCCTTGATACTTTCCAAGGGTGTCACTCGTATTTTGCTTGTGCTTAATGTTTTCTGATTCTACTAGAAATCTTATAAGAACTTGTTTTGTTATAAGTGGATTTATGGGATTGGTTCATCAATGGTCTTGGGTCAGAATCCTTTTTTGACTCTGCACCATCGATTCCACTATTATTAGTGAGCAATAATGGAAAAATTCTTTCATATTCATAGAGATAGGGGACATAATTCACATGGATATAGTAAGTCTCGCTTGGGCTGCTTTAATGGTAGTCTTTACATTTTCTCTTTCACTCGTAGTATGGGGAAGAAGTGGACTCTAGAGGTACTATTGATTCAGTTGAGGAATCAAACTGTATCAATTGTTTTATAGATCGTTCTGCAAAGCGTTTTTTTAACTATTTATATATAATAAATATAAATAAAAATATCTTCATTTCGAAATTCCATTGTATTCTAGTGGAATAATGTATTATATGAATAATACCTTTTCAATCAAAAGAATATTTCAACGATTCCCATGTTTGTATTTCGAAAGTAAAGTAAAAGGGATACAGATGATAGGAAATTTATTCCAGCCAAATTTGAATTCTATTCTTCCTAAATTTTCTATTTCGATGAACTGATTCTTACCAGAATTTTATATGGACAATGAGGAACAACGGACCCTTTTTCTTATTTGTTTTAGTTGTTTCCCTCTTTACTGTTCAAAGAGAAAGAGGAAGTCGTTCTGTTATTAAGTGGATACGCACTTTCTATGGGAAAGAACATAGACATGGTGGTTGTCCAGGGAGATATTACACATAATAAGATCCTGTCTTGGGCGAGTCCCATATTGTGGACTTACCACTTGTTTTATTATTTAAAAAATTGGATTTATGCTTTATCGACTCATTTCAAATCATAGTTCAAAGGTTAAAAATCGGTGGGTTTTACTTTTACTATACTTCTTTTTGAAATCCGAAGAAGTTATCATATAATTCCCTGGATCATCTATCAATGGCTCAATCAATTACTTCTTTGAAATGCTAAAAAAAAGATTACTTGGTTTTCTTTTATATATGCCCATACTGTTTTTCCTTCATTGATTTGATTCTTTCGATGGATACCAGGATTCATATTTGAAATAATCAGAAATCTAGGAATTAGACCCATAAGAGTAAGAGTTCACTTTCGATTATTTCAAATTGATTGTAATCAATACAAATCAAAGCAAAGAAATAGAATTGGGGTGCTATGTACATATATGTAATTGATATCTACATATATGAAAATACATATCGTGGATTGATCTATATTAAGATGTTATACAGTACAACTTTAAATAACATTAATATAATAGTAAATATAATAGAATAATAGATAGACTGGTAGAAAGATTTATATATAAATCTTTCTACCAGTCTATCTATCTATTAGAATACTATTAGAATACTAATACTGCTGATCCTAGTCCGCTCATTTCATTTAAGACACTAAATTGGAATGGAATCCTTTTCATTTTATTTCTTCAATTATTGATAAGGACTAAGAAGTTCAGTTTCATTCAAATTAATTATTTTGACTAACTGTTTTTACGTAAATGATAAGTAAAAAAGCAGTAGGAACTAGAATGAACAGTGCAGTAGCAATAAATGCGAGAATATTTACTTCCATAATATCATCGTTTCATTTTTTTTTTTCGCAATAACTCGGGATTTAATCCCATAGAGATGATAAATCTTTCGCCTGTAATGTAAATTCAATGGGATGAATTACATCTCGATGATATTGAATCGGATCAATATCATGAATAACAATATCTGAGCTATCAAATTGATTCATCGTCGAGAATTGAATAGTATAACATAGGAAGATCTTTTATCCATACCGACTCAAAAATTTTATTCCTGATCCACTCAAGAATTCCTTTATTTATCCACTCTTTTTTTCTATAACCTATTGCCTTCCTTGTACAATTATCAGATAAAGTATCATCTGACCGCTTTTCCACTTCCATTGATTACAAACCCAAACAAACAATAGAAGTGAAATGGAAAAAAGGAATAGGGGTTATAAACTACGTTTTTTAATGATCTAATTTTATTGGAAGACAAAGAAGGGTGATAAAGATGAGTCCTGGTATAAAAGATCTAATATTCCATAAAATTCACTATTTTAGAGTTTGTTCTTTCTTCGATGGGACCCCTAAAAAAGATTATTCATTACCTTGGTAAGAGTGGTGGGATCCTTGTTTGATCTTTTTTTTTTTTTTAATATCCTCTTTCCTTGGATTAGTACTCGGACTCATATATCAAAAGGTCAGTATGAAATTTGAAGGAGATCGATTCTTTCAAATTAAAATTAGTAATTGAAGTTACACAAAATCGGAGCCAGAAAAGGAGATAGGTTCAATTTGAAAAGTATTCTATTAGGGTAACTATGTTAAATTCATTTTGTTTTTGTATCGTACAAAAAACGAATTCTATTTGTGTATGTGCTCCCGGGAACGATATGGTACTCTATTCCATTACACGGATCAGGAGTAATCGAAAAAGCCAGACCCAGACCCAGCACGGTTGGATACCCGAATATAATGCTACCAATAATTGTACTAATGCACATATGTCTCTCTCCCATCAATCGGTACTAGTTAAAGTAATGGAAATTCCCATATTTGTTTGATGAGAAATTCGAAAGAAAATATATATATAATATAAATAAAATAGAAATATAAATTAAGAATAAGCATCCCCCTATAGATAAATAAATCTATTTTATTTTTTTTTATTGGATCCGTCGGGACTGACGGGGCTCGAACCCGCAGCTTCCGCCTTGACAGGGCGGTGCTCTGACCAATTGAACTACAATCCCAGGGAAATAAGGTGTATAGCCATAGCCCACATATTCTTATGATTTAATTCAACCCATTTCTATTTAGAAGGGCCATCTTATATTATAAGAGAGACGCGAGTGATATATTGATTATACACTTGATTATACACACGGATATGCACTTTAGTGATTACTAGTAATCTTTTCGTTATTGACAAATCGATTGATAATCCATTTTTCAATGAAAAAAGTATTTTTTTTCTTTACTCTTTTCCTTTCCTTAGACTTTATACTTACAGATCCTGATATGAATCTAGATCATTAGCAAGATCAGAATTTGTAGGAACAAAACAAATAAGTAAAGCAAATACAAATAAATGGGGGTAGGTATATATCAGAAAATCTGACTTTCGTTATTCTTCTGTATCCGACATTTCTAACGAACAAATGGGTTATAGTATTTCATGTTGGATCAGCGAATTATTGGGCCGAGCTGGATTTGAACCAGCGTAGACATATTGCCAACGAATTTACAGTCCGTCCCCATTAGCCGCTCGGGCATCGACCCAAGAAGAATCAATTCTAGGATTATTGATAATCCATAATCAACTTCCTTTCTTCCTACCCCCAGGGGAAGTCGAATCCCCGCTGCCTCCTTGAAAGAGAGATGTCCTGAACCACTAGACGATGGGGGCATACTTCCCCGATCGCCATCATACTAAGATGATAGTATCAATAGTTTTTTGAAATTGTCAATATAATGTAATGGTATGACTAGATCCGAAGGATCTTTCCTTCTTTCATGATTCCATAGAATTTTTTGATTCGTCATTTAGATTCATGAATCAGTCATTCTAATCGACATTCTATATATAAATCGATTATATAAATCGATATTACTTACTTTACTATAAGTATATATAAAATAATTAATATTAAAAAAAAAAAAATTAAAATAATAAAGTTTAAATAATAAATAATGATAAAGACAAATAAAAATATAAAATATATAAAAAAATATAAATTAATAATTCGAAAATACGAAAGATAGTCTCTTTTCAGGTAGTCATTTGTCCGCCAAAACAGGTTAAACACCATTTCTTCCACTGTCATTCATTGATTCACTCATTGTTAAGATGAGATATGCCTATCTCTATCTCACACTAAACTAAGCCAGGAAATTAACAAACGATAAATCGGGGAAGAGGGATCAATAAGTTATCGAAAATTCTTTTTTCTCTAAGAATTTGGTTCAGGGAGGGGACAAGTCGAGTCTCTTCATCACATGATTCAATGAAATATCTTGGATCTATGTCGAATTAGTAGGTACATGTATCAATCAAGTTAATTTTGTTCTGATGGGGATCAATTCAAAAAGCAATTG
>CAMFZC010000511.1:5000-12500 GCA_946000675.1 Vitis riparia x Vitis rupestris | reverse complement strand
TTACATTTTAAGTGGTAGTAACAATTACAGTGACAGTTACATTTATAGTTACATTTGTGGTCAAAGTAGAACTAGGAGTGAACACGGGAGTTCCAGTAAACAAACTAGCACGAATGGTAGTGATTTAAAAAGTTCTAATGTTCTATATGTAGCTCAAAAATACAGGCATTTGTGGATTCAATGCGAAAATTGTTATGGATTAAATTATAAAAAAAATTTAAAGTCAAAAATAAATATTTGCGAACAATGCGGATATCATTTGAAAATGAGTAGTTCAGATAGAATCGAACTTTCGATTGATCCGGGTACGTGGGATCCTGTAGATGAAGACATGGTCTCTCTGGATCCTATTGAATTTCATTCGGGGGAGGAACCTTATAAAGAGCGTATTGATTTTTATCAAAGAAAGACAGGATTAACTGAGGCTGTTCAAACAGGCACAGGTCAACTAAACGGTATTCCCGTAGCAATTGGGGTTATGGATTTTCAGTTTATGGGGGGTAGTATGGGATCCGTAGTAGGTGAGAAAATTACCCGTTTGATCGAATATGCCACCAATGAATTTCTACCTCTTATTCTAGTGTGTTCTTCCGGAGGAGCACGTATGCAAGAAGGAAGTTTGAGCTTGATGCAAATGGCTAAAATATCTTCCGCTTTATATGATTATCAATCAAATAAAAAGTTATTTTATGTATCAATCCTTACATCTCCTACTACTGGTGGGGTGACAGCAAGTTTTGGTATGTTGGGAGATATCATTATTGCCGAACCCAATTCCTACATTGCATTTGCGGGTAAAAGGGTAATTGAACAAACATTGAAAAAGACAGTACCTGAAGGTTCACAAGCGGCTGAATATTTATTCCATAAGGGCTTATTCGATCCAATCGTACCACGTAATACTTTAAAGGGTGTTCTGAGTGAGTTATTTCAGCTTCACGCTTTCTTTCCTTTGAATCCAAAAAAAATCAAGTAGAGCCTTAAGTTCAATTATTTTATTTGTGTCAAACAAGTAGTTATTTTATCGGAATTAAAGTAAAAATCATAAAAATGGAGTTTTCTTTAGTGACATAAGATCGAATTGTAGAAAGAATCAAAGGTTGCGAATAGTTCTTTTTTTTTTTCTCGAGATCTTTTTTTTTTTTTTACCCATATTCCTGATTAGTAATCAGGAAGCCTCTATCGACAAGATAAAAGAACGAAATCTTCCTTCCCCGAAATTAGATTAGGCAAGGCAAATAAAAAAATTGCATGTTCCCTTCTTATGTATATAAGACTTAACTTAACTATAGAAAATATAAGGAAATATAGATTATAGATATAGAGTCTTGCATCTTTCTATATCTACCGAGAATCCCCATTTTTACTAAGAATCCCTCTTAGATCGGACGAAATTTTTCGGGAATTAAAACTCTTTCTTTATTAAATTTGAATTCAAATTTGAATACTAATTCCAATTTTAGTAATAAAATGGAAATTATAAGATAAAAACGGGAAAAGAAGAATAATAAAAGAAGAATAATAAAGTGGATTATCATACATATATTATATGTAGAAAGATGGATAAGTACATTTATTTAGTACTATTTTCCTTGCACTTATTCTATATTTATACTCACTTAGATATACTTAGTATAATTATATACGAATTCTATACTAATTATTATAAAATATCTTTATAACAATAACAGGTACAAATATTAATACAAATATTAAATCGAGGTACCCATTCTATGATAACTCTTAACTTACCCTCTATTTTGGTGCCTTTAGTGGGCCTAGTATTTCCGGCAATTGCAATGGCTTCGTTATTTCTTCATGTTCAAAAAAACAAGATTTTTTAGATCCGATGGAACCACATCTCATCCATTCTTTTTTTTTTCAAGACTTAGACTTGGATCATAACACAGATATCCATTTAGTGGAATATGGTATAACATGTGGCTTCCTCAGAACATAAATGAAAGAGCTCTTATGTATGGTATGTGGAAACATGATATATGGGTAAATAAATTATAGCTATTTTAAAATAGATCAGGATCATCGGATGTCTGAAATGGAAATCTATATGTATGTAGATATCTATAGGGGATCATATGAGGGGGATGTTATTATTTTAGATTTAACCAATTCGATGAATTACGCCTAAAGGTTCACATCAGAATAGTGCTAGTTGATGAGAGTTACTTCGGAAACAAAAAGAGTAAAGTAAAATTCATTTGGGTTATTCTCTCAATTACAATAAAATGCAACTGGATCTAGTATGAGTTGGCGATCAGAACGTATATGGATAGAACTTATAACGGGGTCTCGAAAAACAAGTAATTTCTGCTGGGCCTTTATCCTTTTTTTAGGTTCATTAGGGTTCTTATTGGTTGGAACTTCCAGTTATCTTGGTAGGAATTTGATATCTTTATTTCCGTCTCAGCAAATAATTTTTTTTCCACAAGGGATCGTGATGTCTTTCTACGGGATTGCCGGTCTCTTTATTAGCTCCTATTTGTGGTGCACAATTTCGTGGAATGTAGGTAGTGGTTATGATCGATTCGATAGAAAAGAAGGAATAGTGTGTATTTTTCGTTGGGGATTTCCTGGAAAAAATCGCCGGATCTTCCTCCGATTACTTATGAAAGATATTCAGTCCATCAGAATAGCAGTTAAAGAGGATATTTATGCCCGTCGTATCCTTGTCCTTTATATGGAAATCAGAGGCCAGGGGGCCATTCCTTTGACTCGTACTGATGAGAATTTGACGCCACGAGAAATGGAACAAAAAGCTGCTGAATTAGCCTATTTCTTGCGTGTACCAATTGAAGTATTTTGAAATGAACTGATTTCTTAGCAGGAGGGAAAAAATTCAAGAATCCGCCCTTCCTTTTCTATAGCATAACTTAACTGAAGTTTCGCTCATTTGAGCCAAAGCAGACGTATACGATCATAAAAGGAAACTGTTTTTGTCCGCAAAAATGGTCTTTTATGCGTATGGAAATCTACTCACAGTAACAAAGCAAGTAACAAATCGAAAAATTCCCATATATCAAAACATTTCGAAAATAAAGAATTTATTTTAGGTCCAATATTTGGAATTGATACGCTAGATGCAGATAGATCATATCTTGTAAATTCTCTCTCTTTTTTGTCAATCGGCGTTTCTTTTTATCCTTTCTTTTGTGTTCCTTAATGACTAAACCTCTTATAATGATAACTATCAAATTTCTATCTTGTTTTGCCACTTCAGCCCATCACAATATTCTTCAGAAATTTCTCTCAATTATTCCGGTAGCCAGCAAAAGTTTTTCGAAATATTAAATATATTGATAGAAATGGTCGAAAGGGAGTTCTTTCGTCTTGAAATCCGAATAATATTCATTAAAAAAAGCGGTTCTTTCGGGCATTCTTGGGCATTCATCGAAAGGGGTGCTTAGAATTTGACCAATTGCGGAGATATCTGGAAACAATATTTTTTATTATTTCTTCATTCGAAGTGGACTCTTATTCTATTTCTGTATTCTTTCTAGATTCAAGGACTAACTGCTGAATCGCAAATAAAAAACATAGAATAGATTCATAGGCTCGATACCTTGTAATAGAACTCATGCTTGATAGAACTATTAGATCGAGAGTCGACGAATGAATTGGGTTCATTAACAATTCACAGCTGAAAAAAAAAAAAATGACAAAAAAGAAAGCATTCACTCCCCCTTCTATATCTTGCATCTATAGTATTTTTGCCCTGGTGGATCTCTCTATCACTTAATAAAAGTCTGGAATCTTGGGTTACTAATTGGTGGAATACTAGGCAATCTGAAACTTTTTTGAATGATATTCAAGAAAAGAGTATTCTAGAAAAATTCATAGAATTAGAGGAACTCTTCTTGTTGGACGAAATGATAAAGGAATGCCCGGAAACACATCTACAAAAGCTTCGTATGGGAATCCACAAAGAAACGATCCAATTGATCAAGATGTACAATGAGGATCCTATCCATACGATTTTGCACTTCTCGACAAATATAATCTGTTTCGTTATTCTAAGTGGTTATTCTATTCTGGGTAATGAAGAACTTCTTATTCTTAACTCTTGGATTCAGCAATTCCTATATAACTTAAGCGACACAATAAAAGCTTTTTCTATTCTTTTATTAACTGATTTATGTATCGGATTCCACTCGCCCCATGGTTGGGAACTGATGATTGGCTCTGTCTACAAAGATTTTGGATTTGCTCATAACGATCAAATTATATCTGGTCTTGTTTCCACCTTTCCGGTCATTCTAGATACAATTTTAAAATATTGGATCTTCCGGTATTTAAATCGTGTATCTCCGTCACTTGTAGTGATTTATCATTCAATGAATGACTGAAAAATGATCCAATCCATTGTTGATATTAATCCAATTAGAATGTTTGTTACTTTGTACATAAACAAAGTGTTCAAAATCGTGCTTACTTTTTATATTTCTACCCATCCAAGGGATTCCTCCTATATTCCAGTAAAATTATTTCAGTAAATAGCAGAATCGTGGATAGGGAACTTTACTAGCGACCTACCTAATTTATTGTAGAAATTTTCGGGATCAATGATTGGACCATGCAAACTAGAAATACCTTTTCTTGGATAAAGGAACAGATTACTCGATCCATTTCCGTATCGCTTATGATATATATAATAACTCGGACATCCATTTCAAATGCATATCCCATTTTTGCACAGCAGGGTTATGAAAATCCACGAGAAGCGACTGGACGTATTGTATGTGCCAATTGTCATTTAGCTAATAAGCCCGTGGATATTGAGGTTCCACAAGCGGTACTTCCTGATACTGTATTTGAAGCAGTTGTTCGAATTCCTTATGATATGCAAATGAAACAAGTTCTTGCTAATGGTAAAAGAGGGGCTTTGAATGTGGGGGCTGTTCTTATTTTACCTGAGGGGTTTGAATTAGCCCCACCCGATCGTATTTCCCCCGAGATGAAAGAAAAGATAGGCAATCTATCTTTTCAGAACTATCGCCCTACTAAAAAAAATATTCTTGTGATAGGTCCTGTTCCTGGTCAAAAATATAGTGAAATCACCTTTCCTATTCTTTCTCCCGACCCCGCTACTAAGAAAGATGTTCACTTCTTAAAATATCCCATATACGTAGGCGGGAACAGGGGAAGGGGTCAGATTTATCCTGACGGGAGCAAGAGTAACAATACAGTTTATAATGCTACAGCGGCAGGTATAGTAAGCAAAATCATACGAAAAGAAAAAGGGGGGTACGAAATAACCATAGCGGATGCATCGGATGGACGTCAAGTGGTTGATATTATCCCTCCAGGACCAGAACTTCTTGTTTCAGAGGGTGAATCTATTAAACTTGATCAACCATTAACGAGTAATCCTAATGTGGGTGGATTTGGTCAGGGAGATGCAGAAATAGTACTTCAAGATCCATTACGTATTCAAGGCCTTTTGTTCTTCTTGTCTTCTGTTATTTTGGCACAAATCTTTTTGGTTCTTAAAAAGAAACAGTTTGAGAAGGTTCAATTGTCCGAAATGAATTTCTAGATCCGCGGATTTATCAACATCAAGTTCGTAAAAAGAACCAAATTCTTGTTGGCAATTATGTATGATCAAAAAAAAAAAAATTATGAAAAGCCTTTTTCTTCTTTATATTCTTTTTCTACCAGATGTCGGGAATTAATTGTACCGCATTCCTATACATAGTATGTATATTGTGAAGAAGATTATTTGACTTTACCCCTTCTCTTCTTTGTTTTTTTCAATCTAAATTGGAGTGGTGTGACTGTGTCACTATTGCCAGATTTAAATGTCAATGTCATAGAATGCATTAATAGTTTTCTATTAGAATAATAGAATCCAATTCGACTAGATACTAGACATAAGTAAGCGTAGAATATAAAGCAAAGGATAAATGAAATGAGGGAAACAAATGATTCTAGGAAGGGTTATTCGTCTTCCTAGTCTTCCACACAAGAAAGGAATTTTCCACATCCCTTTCTTGTGTCGAAATAATAATGATCCTCGACACCTTCGTCAAAAATTCCTATTCTTAGTTTAGATTTTTTTCTAGGTTTATCATAATTTTAGATTTATTACGTATAAGAAGTAGTGGACAAACAAAAAAAAAAAGAGAGGGAAATTTATTGAACAAATAGAACTTCTTCAATGAAGTTATAAAAAAAATTTTCAACTTTGATTAGATACTAAAATAAATAGAGTAAGAATCTATTAGTATAGAAAGGATTTGTATGATATCTGATCTAGGGAAATATATATATTATACTGTGTCATCCAGAAAATCGAGTGATTCCTTCTTTCTTCTAACTTTGAAAGGATCGATAGATACTATCGAGGAGCAGATGTTCTGAATCAATCAATCAAGTTCGTTTTTCAAAAACATCATCAGAAAAAAAATGAAATGGAGTTTTTTTAAACATCGTAAAAGGAGATCCGTTTTGTCTGGCATTTATCCGAATAAAATCTTATGATTATTAAGAACTCAACGGGACCTTCCCTCTCGAATCAGACAAACTTGGCCAAAGAAGGGGGTGGGTCCCATTGAGTTCTTACGCTTTCATGTCGACAACTCAATTCATCCGATTACTACAGGGATGAACCCAATCCGGAATATGAACCATAAAAGAAAATGCCTATTAAACCGATCACAGGAATACCAGTTACAGTACCTATTAGCCAAAGAGGAATCCTTCCAGTAGTATCGGCCATTTACCCCACTTCCCTCCACATTTCATCAAGTGGTCATGCTAGAGACATAAACAGTCATGGATAATTATGAGATGAGATCCTTCCGAATGGGATAAGAGAATTCCTACTATTATTATTTATTTTATTAGTCTCTTTCGTTCTCTTAATTCTTAATTGAAAAAATAATTGGAAAATAAAACAGCAAGTACAAAAATGAGTAATAACCCCCAGTAAAGACTGGTACGATTCAATTCAACATTTTGTTCGTTCGGGTTTGATTGTGTCGTAGCTCTATAATTCGGATTAGGTTTATCGTTGGATGAACTGCATTGCTGATATTGACCCCAAAAAAGAAACGGTAGGTACAGCTAGTCCGTGAACAGCCAACCATCGCACTGTAAAAATTGGATAGGTTCGATCTATGGTCATTGGGGCCTCCTAAAAAGATCTACTAAATTCATCGAGTTGTTCCAAAGGATCAAAACGGCCGGTTATTAATGGAATTCCTTGTCGGCTCTCTGTAAAATACTCGTTTGGCCGAGGACTTCCAAACACATCGTAAGCTAAACCCGTGCTGACGAATAACCAACCCGCAATGAATAGGGAAGGTATAGTAATGCTATGAATGACCCAGTATCGAATACTGGTAATAATATCAGCAAAAGAACGTTCTCCTGTGCTTCCAGACATGCCGAGCTCCACATATTCTTGTACAGTCAAAGGACGATCGATTTCGTAAAAGATGAGATCAGTAAATAGAAATTCACTGAAAATGGATATTTGTG
>CAMFZC010000510.1:0-67534 GCA_946000675.1 Vitis riparia x Vitis rupestris | reverse complement strand
AGCCCGGATTCTACAATATTCTTGGAACTGACACTGATTCTACCATTTTTCGGCACTCGATCGGACAGTTTTTCGTTACTCGCACGAATTCTACCCTTTCGCGGTACTAGCCCGGATTCAACCATTTTCTTGTACTGACACTGATTGTACCATTTTTCGGTAATCGTCCGGACAGTTTTTCGGTACTCGCACGGATTCTACCTTTTCGCGGTACTTGCCAGGATTCTACCATTTTCTGGTACTGACACTGATTCTACCATTTTTCGGCACTCGATCGGACAGTTTTTTCGTTACTCGCACGAATTCTACCTTTTCGCGGGTACTAGCCCGGATTCTACCATTTTCTTGTACTGACACTGATTGTACTATTTTTCGGTATTCGTCCGGACAGTTTTTCGGTACTCGCACGGATTCTACCTTTTCGCGGGTACTAGCCCGGATTCTACAATATTCTGGAACTGACACTGATTCTACCATTTTTCGGCACTCGATCGGACAGTTTTTCGTTACTCGCACGAATTCTACCCTTTCGCGGGTACTAGCCCGGATTCAACCATTTTCTTGTACTGACACTGATCGTACCATTTTTCGGTATTCGTCCGGACAGTTTTTCGGTACTCGCACGGATTCTACCTTTTCGCGGGTACTAGCCCGGATTCTACCATTTTCTGGAAATGACACTGATTCTACCATTTTTCGGCACTCGATCGGACAGTTTTTCATTACTCGCACGAATTCTACCCTTTCGCGGTACTAGCCCGGATTCTACCATTTTCTTGTACTGACACTGATTATACCATATTTCTGTATTCGTCCGGACAGTTTTTCGGTACTCGCACGGACTCTACCTTTTCGCGGGGTACTAGCCCGGATTCTACCATATTCTGGAACTGACACTGATTCTACCATTTTTCGGCACTCGATCGGACAGTTTTTCGTTACTCGCACGAATTCTACCCTGTCGCGGGTACTAGCCCGGATTCAACCATTTTCTTGTACTGACACTGATTGTTCTATTTTTCGGTATTCGTCCGGACAGTTTTTCGGTACTCGCACGGATTCTACCTTTTCGCGGGTACTAGCCCGGATTGTACAATATTCTGGAACTGACACTGATTCTACCATTTTTCGGCACTCGATCGGACAGTTTTTCGTTACTCGCACGAATTCTACCCTTTCGCGGTACTAGCCCGGATTCAACCATTTTCTTGTACTGACACTGATTGTACCATTTTTCGGTATTCGTCCGGACAGTTTTTCGGTACTCGCACGGATTCTACCTTTTCGCGGGTACTAGCCCGGATTCTACCATTTTCTGGAAATGACACTGATTCTACCATTTTCGGCACTCGATCGGACAGTTTTTCGTTACTCGCATGAATTCTACCCTTTCGCGGTACTAGCCCGGATTCAACCATTTTCTTGTACTGACACTGATTGTACCATTTTTCGGTATTCGTCCGGACAGTTTTTCGGTACTCGCACGGATTCTACCTTTTCGCGGGTACTAGCCCGGATTCTACCATTTTATGGAAATGACACTGATTCTACCATTTTTCGGCACTCGATCGGACAGTTTTTCATTACTCGCACGAATTCTACCCTTTCGCGGTACTAGCCCGGATTCTACCATTTTCATGTACTGACACTGATTATACCATATTTCTGTATTCGTCCGGACAGTTTTTCGGTACTCGCACGGATTCTATCTTTTCGCGGGTACTAGCCCGGATTCTACCATTTTCTTGTACGGACACTGATTATACCATTTTTCGGTATTCGTCCGGACAGTTTTTCGGTACTCGCACGGATTCTACCTTTTCGCGGGTACTAGCCCGGATTCTACCATTTTCTGGAAATGACACTGAGTCTACCATTTTTCGGCACTCGATCAGACAGTTTTTCATTACTCGCACGAATTCTACCCTTTCGCGGGTACTAGCCCGGATTCTACCATTTTCTTGTACTGACACTGATTATACCATATTTCTGTATTCGTCCGGACAGTTTTTCGGTACTCGCACGGATTCTACCTTTTCGCGGTACTAGCCCGGATTCTACCATATTCTGGAACTGACACTGATTCTACCATTTTTCGGCACTCGATCGGACAGTTTTTCGTTACTCGCACGAATTCTACCCTGTCGCGGTACTAGCCCGGATTCAACCATTTTCTTGTACTGACACTGATTGTACTATTTTTCGGTATTCGTGCCGGACAGTTTTTCGGTACTCGCACGGATTCTACCTTTTCGCGGGGTACTAGCCCGGATTCTACAATATTCTGGAACTGACACTTATTCTACCATTTTTCGGCACTCGATCGAACAGTTTTTCGTTACTCGCACGAATTCTACCCTTTCGCGGTACTAGCCCGGATTCAACCATTTTCTTGTACTGACACTGATCGTACCATTTTTCGGTATTCGTCCGGACAGTTTTTCGGTACTCGCACGGATTCTACCTTTTCGCGGTACTAGCCCGGATTCTACCATTTTCTGGAAATGACACTGATTCTACCATTTTTCGGCACTCGATCGGACAGTTTTTCATTACTCGCACGAATTCTACCCTTTCGCGGGGTACTAGCCCGGATTCTACCATTTTCTTGTACTGACACTGATTATACCATATTTCTGTATTCGTCCGGACAGTTTTTCGGGTACTCGCACGGATTCTACCTTTTCGCGGGTACTAGCCCGGATTCTACCATTTTCTGGAACTGACACTGATTCTACCATTTTTCGGCACTCGATCGGACAGTTTTTCGTTACTCGCACGAATTCTACCCTGTCGCGGTACTAGCCCGGATTCAACCATTTCTTGTACTGACACTGATTGTACTATTTTTCGGTATTCGTCCGGACAGTTTTTCGGTACTCGCACGGATTCTACCTTTTCGCGGTACTAGCCCGGATTCTACAATATTCTGGAACTGACACTTATTCTACCATTTTTCGGCACTCCGATCGAACAGTTTTTCGTTACTCGCACGAATTCTACCCTTTCGCGGTACTAGCCCGGATTCAACCATTTTCTTGTACTGACACTGATCGTACCATTTTTCGGTATTCGTCCGGACAGTTTTTTCGGTACTCGCACGGATTCTACCTTTTCGCGGTACTAGCCCGGATTCTACCATTTTCTGGAAATGACACTGATTCTACCATTTTTCGGCACTCGTTCGGACAGTTTTTCGTTACTCGCACGAATTCTACCCTTTCGCGGTACTAGCCCGGATTCAACCATTTTCTTGTACTGACACTGATTGTACCATTTTTCGGTATTCGTCCGGACAGTTTTTCGGTACTCGCACGGATTCTACCTTTTCGCGGTACTAGCCCGGATTCTACCATATTCTGGAACTGACACTGATTCTACCATTTTTCGGCACTCGATCGGACAGTTTTTCGTTACTCGCACGAATTCTACCCTTTCGCGGGTACTAGCCCGGATTCAACCATTTTCTTGTACTGACACTGATTGTACCATTTTTCGGTATTCGTCCGGACAGTTTTTTCGGTACTCGCACGGATTCTACCTTTTCGCGGGTACTAGCCCGGATTCTACCATTTTCTGGAAATGACACTGATTCTACCATTTTCGGCACTCGATCGGACAGTTTTTCGTTACTCGCATGAATTCTACCCTTTCGCGGGTACTAGCCCGGATTCAACCATTTTCTTGTACTGACACTGATTGTACCATTTTTCGGTATTCGTCCGGACAGTTTTTCGGTACTCGCACGGATTCTACCTTTTCGCCGGGTACTAGCCCGGATTCTACCATTTTATGGAAATGACACTGATTCTACCATTTTTCGGCACTCGATCGGACAGTTTTTCATTACTCGCACGAATTCTACCCTTTCGCGGGTACTAGCCCGGATTCTACCATTTTCATGTACTGACACTGATTATACCATATTTCTGTATTCGTCCGGACAGTTTTTCGGTACTCGCACGGATTCTATCTTTTCGCGGGTACTAGCCCGGATTCTACCATTTTCTTGTACGGACACTGATTATACCATTTTTCGGTATTCGTCCGGGACAGTTTTTCGGTACTCGCACGGATTCTACCTTTTCGCGGTACTAGCCCGGATTCTACCATTTTCTGGAAATGACACTGAGTCTACCATTTTTCGGCACTCGATCAGACAGTTTTTCATTACTCGCACGAATTCTACCCTTTCGCGGGTACTAGCCCGGATTCTACCATTTTCTTGTACTGACACTGATTATACCATATTTCTGTATTCGTGCCGGACAGTTTTTCGGTACTCGCACGGATTCTACCTTTTCGCGGGTACTAGCCCGGATTCTACCATATTCTGGAACTGACACTGATTCTACCATTTTTCGGCACTCGATCGGACAGTTTTTCGTTACTCGCACGAATTCTACCCTGTCGCGGTACTAGCCCGGATTCAACCATTTTCTTGTACTGACACTGATTGTACTATTTTTCGGTATTCGTCCGGACAGTTTTTCGGTACTCGCACGGATTCTACCTTTTCGCGGGTACTAGCCCGGATTCTACAATATTCTGGAACTGACACTTATTCTACCATTTTTCGGCACTCGATCGAACAGTTTTTCGTTACTCGCACGAATTCTACCCTTTCGGCGGTACTAGCCCGGATTCAACCATTTTCTTGTACTGACACTGATCGTACCATTTTTCGGTATTCGTCCGGACAGTTTTTCGGTACTCGCACGGATTCTACCTTTTCGCGGTACTAGCCCGGATTCTACCATTTTCTGGAAATGACACTGATTCTACCATTTTTCGGCACTCGATCGGACAGTTTTTCATTACTCGCACGAATTCTACCCTTTCGCGGTACTAGCCCGGATTCTACCATTTTCTTGTACTGACACTGATTATACCATATTTCTGTATTCGTCCGGACAGTTTTTCGGTACTCGCACGGATTCTACCTTTTCGCGGTACTAGCCCGGATTCTACCATTTTCTGGAACTGACACTGATTCTACCATTTTTCGGCACTCGATCGGACAGTTTTTCGTTACTCGCACGAATTCTACCCTGTCGCGGGTACTAGCCCGGATTCAACCATTTTCTTGTACTGACACTGATTGTACTATTTTTCGGTATTCGTCCGGACAGTTTTTCGGTACTCGCACGGATTCTACCTTTTCGCGGGGTACTAGCCCGGATTCTACAATATTCTGGAACTGACACTTATTCTACCATTTTTCGGCACTCGAGTCGAACAGTTTTTCGTTACTCGCACGAATTCTACCCTTTCGCGGTACTAGCCCGGATTCAACCATTTTCTTGTACTGACACTGATCGTACCATTTTTCGGTATTCGTCCGGACAGTTTTTCGGTACTCGCACGGATTCTACCTTTTCGCGGGTACTAGCCCGGATTCTACCATTTTCTGGAAATGACACTGATTCTACCATTTTTCGGCACTCGATCGGACAGTTTTTCGTTACTCGCACGAATTCTACCCTTTCGCGGGTACTAGCCCGGATTCAACCATTTTCTTGTACTGACACTGATTGTACCATTTTTCGGTATTCGTCCGGACAGTTTTTCGGTACTCGCACGGATTCTACCTTTTCGCGGGTACTAGCCCGGATTCTACCATATTCTGGAACTGACACTGATTCTACCATTTTTCGGCACTCGATCGGACAGTTTTTCGGTACTCGCACGAATTCTACCCTTTCGCGGTACTAGCCCGGATTCAACCATTTTCTTGTACTGACACTGATTGTACCATTTTTCGGTATTCGTCCGGACAGTTTTTCGGTACTCGCACGGATTCTACCTTTTCGCTGTACTAGCCCGGATTCTACCATATTCTGGAACTGACACTGATTCTACCATTTTTCGGCACTCGATCGGACAGTTTTTCGGTTACTCGCACGAATTCTACCCTTTCGCGGTACTAGCCCGGATTCAACCATTTTCTTGTACTGACACTGATTGTACCATTTTTCGGTATTCGTCCGGACAGTTTTTCGGTACTCGCACGGATTCTACCTTTTCGCGGGTACTAGCCCGGATTCTACCATTTTATGGAAATGACACTGATTCTACCATTTTTCGGCACTCGATCGGACAGTTTTTTCATTACTCGCACGAATTCTACCCTTTCGCGGTACTAGCCCGGATTCTACCATTTTCATGTACTGACACTGATTATACCATATTTCTGTATTCGTCCGGACAGTTTTTCGGTACTCGCACGGATTCTACCTTTTCGCGGTACTAGCCCGGATTCTACCATTTTCTGGAAATGACACTGATTCTACCATTTTTCGGCACTCGATCGGACAGTTTTTCATTACTCGCACGAATTCTACCCTTTCGCGGTACTAGCCCGGATTCTACCATTTTCTTGTACTCACACTGATTGTACTATTTTTCGGTATTCGTCCGGATAGTTTTTCGGTACTCGCACGGATTCTACCTTTTCGCGGGTACTAGCCCGGATTCTACAATATTCTGGAACTGACACTGATTCTACCATTTTTCGGCACTCGATCGGACAGTTTTTCGTTACTCGCACGAATTCTACCCTGTCGCGGTACTAGCCCGGATTCAACCATTTTCTTGTACTGACACTGATCGTACCATTTTTCGGTATTCGTCCGGACAGTTTTTCGGTACTCGCACGGATTCTACCTTTTCGCGGGTACTAGCCCGGATTCTACCATTTTCTGGAAATGACACTGATTCTACCATTTTTCGGCACTCGATCGGACAGTTTTTCATTACTCGCACGAATTCTACCCTTTCGCGGGTACTAGCCCGGATTCTACCATTTTCTTGTACTGACACTGATTATACCATATTTCTGTATTCGTCCGGACAGTTTTTCGGTACTCGCACGGATTCTACCTTTTCGCGGTACTAGCCCGGATTCTACCATTTTCTGGAACTGACACTGAGTCTACCATTTTTCGGCACTCGATCAGACAGTTTTTCATTACTCGCACGAATTCTACCCTTTCGCGGTACTAGCCCGGATTCAACCATTTTCTTGTACTGACACTGATTGTACCATTTTTCGGTATTCGTCCGGACAGTTTTTCGGTACTCGCACGGATTCTACCTTTTCGCGGGTACTAGCCCGGATTCTACCATATTCTGGAACTGACACTGATTCTACCATTTTTCGGCACTCGATCGGACAGTTTTTCGGTACTCGCACGAATTCTACCCTTTCGCGGGTACTAGCCCGGATTCAACCATTTTCTTGTACTGACACTGATTGTACCATTTTTCGGTATTCGTCCGGACAGTTTTTCGGTACTCGCACGGATTCTACCTTTTCGCGGGGTACTAGCCCGGATTCTACCATATTCTGGAACTGACACTGATTCTACCATTTTTCGGCACTCGATCGGACAGTTTTTCGTTACTCGCACGAATTCTACCCTTTCGCGGGTACTAGCCCGGATTCAACCATTTTCTTGTACTGACACTGATTGTACCATTTTTCGGTATTCGTCCGGACAGTTTTTCGGTACTCGCACGGATTCTACCTTTTCGCGGGTACTAGCCCGGATTCTACCATTTTATGGAAATGACACTGATTCTACCATTTTTCGGCACTCGATCGGACAGTTTTTCATTACTCGCACGAATTCTACCCTTTCGCAGGTACTAGCCCGGATTCTACCATTTTCATGTACTGACACTGATTATACCATATTTCTGTATTCGTCCGGACAGTTTTTCGGTACTCGCACGGATTCTACCTTTTCGCGGGTACTAGCCCGGATTCTACCATTTTCTTGTACGGACACTGATTATACCATTTTTCGGTATTCGTCCGGACAGTTTTTCGGTACTCGCACGGATTCTACCTTTTCGCGGTACTAGCCCGGATTCTACCATTTTCTGGAACTGACACTGATTCTACCATTTTTCGGCACTCGATCGGACAGTTTTTCGTTACTCGCCACGAATTCTACCTTTTCGCGGTACTAGCCCGGATTCTACCATTTTCTTGTACTCACACTGATTGTACTATTTTTCGGTATTCGTCCGGATAGTTTTTCGGTACTCGCACGGATTCTACCTTTTCGCGGTACTAGCCCGGATTCTACAATATTCTGGAACTGACACTGATTCTACCATTTTTCGGCACTCGATCGGACAGTTTTTTCGTTACTCGCACGAATTCTACCCTTTCGGCGGGTACTAGCCCGGATTCAACCATTTTCTTGTACTGACACTGATTGTACCATTTTTCGGTATTCGTCCGGACAGTTTTTTCGGTACTCGCACGGATTCTACCTTTTCGCGGTACTAGCCCGGATTCTACCATTTTATGGAAATGACACTGATTCTACCATTTTTCGGCACTCGATCGGACAGTTTTTTCATTACTCGCACGAATTCTACCCTTTCGCGGTACTAGCCCGGATTCTACCATTTTCATGTACTGACACTGATTATACCATATTTCTGTATTCGTCCCGGACAGTTTTCGGTACTCGCACGGATTCTACCTTTTCGCGGTACTAGCCCGGATTCTACCATTTTCTTGTACGGACACTGATTATACCATTTTTCGGTATTCGTCGCGGACAGTTTTTCGGTACTCGCACGGATTCTACCTTTTCGCGGGTACTAGCCCGGATTCTACCATTTTCTGGAACTGACACTGATTCTACCATTTTTCGGCACTCGATCGGACAGTTTTTCGTTACTCGCACGAATTCTACCTTTTTCGCGGTACTAGCCCGGATTCTACCATTTTCTTGTACTCACACTGATTGTACTATTTTTCGGTATTCGTCCGGATAGTTTTTCGGTACTCGCACGGATTCTACCTTTTCGCGGGTACTAGCCCGGGATTCTACAATATTCTGGAACTGACACTGATTCTACCATTTTTTGGCACTCGATCGGACAGTTTTTCGTTACTCGCACGAATTCTACCCTTTCGCGGGTACTAGCCCGGATTCAACCATTTTCTTGTACTGACACTGATTGTACCATTTTTCGGTATTCGTCCGGACAGTTTTTTCGGTACTCGCACGGATTCTACCTTTTCGCGGTTACTAGCCCGGATTCTACCATATTCTGGAACTGACACTGATTCTACCATTTTTCGGCACTCGATCGGACAGTTTTTCGTTACTCGCACGAATTCTACCCTTTCGCGGGTACTAGCCCGGATTCAACCATTTTCTTGTACTGACACTGATTGTACCATTTTTCGGTATTCGTCCGGACAGTTTTTTCGGTACTCGCACGGATTCTACCTTTTCGCGGTACTAGCCCGGATTCTACCATATTCTGGAACTGACACTGATTCTACCATTTTTCGGCACTCGATCGGACAGTTTTTCGTTACTCGCACGAATTCTACCCCTTTCGCGGGTACTAGCCCGGATTCAACCATTTTCTTGTACTGACACTGATTGTACCATTTTTCGGTATTCGTCCGGACAGTTTTTCGGTACTCGCACGGATTCTACCTTTTCGCGGGTACTAGCCCGGATTCTACCATTTTATGGAAATGACACTGATTCTACCATTTTTCGGCACTCGATCGGACAGTTTTTCATTACTCGCACGAATTCTACCCTTTCGCGGTACTAGCCCGGATTCAACCATTTTCTTGTACTGACACTGATTGTACCATTTTTCGGTATTCGTCCGGACAGTTTTTCGGTACTCGCACGGATTCTACCTTTTCGCGGGTACTAGCCCGGATTCTACAATTTTATGGAAATGACACTGATTCTACCATTTTTCGGCACTCGATCGGACAGTTTTTCATTACTCGCACGAATTCTACCCTTTCGCGGTACTAGCCCGGATTCTACCATTTTCATGTACTGACACTGATTATACCATATTTCTGTATTCGTCCGGACAGTTTTTCGGTAGTCGCACGGATTCTACCTTTTCGCGGGTACTAGCCCGGATTCTACCATTTTCTTGTACGGACACTGATTATACCATTTTTCGGTATTCGTCCGGACAGTTTTTCGGTACTCGCACGGATTCTACCTTTTCGCGGTACTAGCCCGGATTCTACCATTTTCTGGAACTGACACTGATTCTACCATTTTTCGGCACTCGATCAGACAGTTTTTCGTTACTCGCACGAATTCTACCCTTTCGCGGTACTAGCCCGGATTCTACCATTTTCTTGTACTGACACTGATTATACCATATTTCTGTATTCGTCCGGACAGTTTTTCGGTACTCGCACGGATTCTACCTTTCGCGGTACTAGCCCGGATTCTACAATATTCTGGAACTGACACTGATTCTACCATTTTTCGGCACTCGATCGGACAGTTTTTCGTTACTCGCACGAATTCTACCCTTTCGCGGGTACTAGCCCGGATTCAACCATTTTCTTGTACTGACACTGATTGTACCATTTTTCGGTAATCGTCCGGACAGTTTTTTCGGTACTCGCACGGATTCTACCTTTTCGCGGGTACTTGCCAGGATTCTACCATTTTCTAGTACTGACACTGATTCTACCATTTTTCGGCACTCGATCGGACAGTTTTTCGATACTCGCACGAATTCTACCTTTTCGCGGTACTAGCCCGGATTCTACCATTTTCTTGTACTGACACTGATTGTACTATTTTTCGGTATTCGTCCGGACAGTTTTTCGGTACTCGCACGGATTCTACCTTTTCGCGGTACTAGCCCGGATTCTACCATTTTCTGGAACTGACACTGATTCTACCATTTTTCGGCACTCGATCGGACAGTTTTTCGTTACTCGCACGAATTCTACCTTTTCGCGGTACTAGCCCGGATTCTACCATTTTCTTGTACTGACACCGATTGTACTATTTTTCGGTATTCGTCCCGGACAGTTTTTCGGTACTCGCACGGATTCTACCTTTTCGCGGGTACTAGCCCGGATTCTACAATATTCTGCAACTGACACTGATTCTACCATTTTTCGGCATTCGATCGGACAGTTTTTTGTTACTCGCACGAATTCTACCCTTTCGCGGGTACTAGCCCGGATTCAACCATTTTCTTCTACTGACACTGATTGTACCATTTTTCGGTATTCGTCCGGACAGTTTTTCGGTACTCGCACGGATTCTACCTTTTCGCGAGGGTACTAGCCCGGATTCTACAATATTCTGGAACTGACACTGATTCTACCATTTTTCGGCACTCGATCGGACAGTTTTTCGTTACTCGCACGAATTCTACCCTTTCGCGGTACTAGCCCGGATTCAACCATTTTTCTTGTACTGACACTGATTGTACCATTTTTCGGTATTCGTCCGGACAGTTTTTCGGTACTCGCACGGATTCTACCTTTTCGCGGGGGTACTAGCCCGGATTCTACCATATTCTGGAACTGACACTGATTCTACCATTTTTCGGCACTCGATCGGACAGTTTTTCGTTACTCGCACGAATTCTACCCTTTCGCGGTACTAGCCCGGATTCAACCATTTTCTTGTACTGACACTGATTGTACCATTTTTCGGGTATTCGTCCGGACAGTTTTTCGGTACTCGCACGGATTCTACCTTTTCGCGGGTACTAGCCCGGATTCTACCATATTCTGGAACTGACACTGATTCTACCATTTTTCGGCACTCGATCGGACAGTTTTTCGTTACTCGCACGAATTCTACCCTTTCGGCGGTACTAGCCCGGATTCAACCATTTTCTTGTACTGACACTGATTGTACCATTTTTCGGTATTCGTCCGGACAGTTTTTCGGTACTCGCACGGATTCTACCTTTTCGGCGGGGTACTAGCCCGGATTCTACCATATTCTGGAACTGACACTGATTCTACCATTTTTCGGCACTCGATCGGACAGTTTTTCGTTACTCGCACGAATTCTACCCTTTCGCGGTACTAGCCCCGGATTCAACCATTTTCTTGTACTGACACTGATTGTACCATTTTTCGGTATTCGTGCCGGACAGTTTTTCGGTACTCGCACGGATTCTACCTTTTCGCGGTACTAGCCCGGATTCTACCATTTTATGGAAATGACACTAATTCTACCATTTTTCGGCACTCGATCGGACAGTTTTTTCATTACTCGCACGAATTCTACCCTTTCGCGGGTACTAGCCGGATTCTACCATTTTCATGTACTGACACTGATTATACCATATTTCTGTATTCGTCCGGACAGTTTTTCGGTACTCGCACGGATTCTATCTTTTCGCGGGTACTAGCCCGGATTCTACCATTTTCTTGTACGGACACTGATTATACCATTTTTCGGTATTCGTCCGGACAGTTTTTCGGTACTCGCACGGATTCTGCCATTTTCTGGAACTGACACTGATTCTACCATTTTTCGGCACTCGATCAGACAGTTTTTCGTTACTCGCACGAATTCTACCCTTTCGCGGTACTAGCCCGGATTCTACCATTTTCTTGTACTGACACTGATTATACCATATTTCTGTATTCGTCCGGACAGTTTTTCGGTACTCGCACGGATTCTACCTTTTCGCGGTACTAGCCCGGATTCTACAATATTCTGGAACTGACACTGATTCTACCATTTTTCGGCACTCGATCGGACAGTTTTTCGTTACTCGCACGAATTCTACCCTTTCGCGGTACTAGCCCGGATTCAACCATTTTCTTGTACTGACACTGATTGTACCATTTTTCGGTAATCGTCCGGACAGTTTTTCGGTACTCGCACGGATTCTACCTTTCGCGGTACTAGCCCGGATTCTACCATTTTCTGGAACTGACACTGATTCTACCATTTTTCGGCACTCGATCGGACAGTTTTTCGTTACTCGCACGAATTCTACCTTTTCGCGGTACTAGCCCGGATTCTACCATTTTCTTGTACTGACACTGATTGTACTATTTTTCGGTATTCGTCCGGACAGTTTTTCGGTACTCGCACGGATTCTACCTTTTCGCGGTACTAGCCCGGATTCTACCATTTTCTGGAACTGACACTGATTCTACCATTTTTCGGCACTCGATCGGACAGTTTTTCGTTACTCGCACGAATTCTACCTTTTCACGGTACTAGCCCGGATTCTACCATTTTCTTGTACTGACACTGATTGTACTATTTTTCGGTATTCGTCTGGACAGTTTTTCGGTACTCGCACGGATTCTACCTTTTCGCGGGTACTAGCCCGGATTCTACAATATTCTGGAACTGACACTGATTCTACCATTTTTCGGCACTCGATCGGACAGTTTTTCGTTACTCGCACGAATTCTACCCTTTCGCGGGTACTAGCCCGGATTCAACCATTTTCTTGTACTGACACTGATTGTACCATTTTTCGGTATTCGTCCGGACAGTTTTTCGGTACTTGCACGGATTCTACCTTTTCGCGGTACTAGCCCGGATTCTACCATATTCTGGAACTGACACTGATTCTACCATTTTTCGGCACTCGATCGGACAGTTTTTCGTTACTCGCATGAATTCTACCCTTTCGCGGTACTAGCCCGGATTCAACCATTTTCTTGTACTGACACTGATTGTACCATTTTTCGGTATTCGTCCGGACAGTTTTTCGGTACTCGCACGGATTCTACCTTTTCGCGGGTACTAGCCCGGATTCTACCATTTTATGGAAATGACACTGATTCTACCATTTTTCGGCACTCGATCGGACAGTTTTTCATTACTCGCACGAATTCTACCCTTTCGCGGGTACTAGCCCGGATTCTACCATTTTCATGTACTGACACTGATTATACCATATTTCTGTATTCGTCCGGACAGTTTTTCGGTACTCGCACGGATTCTATCTTTTCGCTGGTACTAGCCCGGATTCTACCATTTTCTTGTACGGACACTGATTATACCATTTTTCGGTATTCGTCCGGACAGTTTTTCGGTACTCGCACGGATTCTACCTTTTCGCGGTACTAGCCCGGATTCTACCATTTTCTGGAACTGACACTGATTCTACCATTTTTCGGCACTCGATCAGACAGTTTTTCGTTACTCGCACGAATTCTACCCTTTCGCGGTACTAGCCCGGATTCTACCATTTTCTTGTACTGACACTGATTATACCATATTTCTGTATTCGTCAGAACAGTTTTTCGGTACTCGCACGGATTCTACCTTTTCGCGGTACTAGCCCGGATTCTACAATATTCTGGAACTGACACTGATTCTACCATTTTTCGGCACTCGATCGGACAGTTTTTCATTACTCGCACGAATTCTACCCTTTCGCGGTACTAGCCCGGATTCTACCATTTTCTTGTACGGACACTGATTAGACCATTTTTCGGTATTCGTCCGGACAGTTTTTCGGTACTCGCACGGATTCTACCTTTTCGCGGGTACTAGCCCGGATTCTACCATTTTCTGGAACTGACACTGATTCTACCATTTTTCGGCACTCGATCAGACAGTTTTTCGTTACTCGCACGAATTCTACCCTTTCGCGGTACTAGCCCGGATTCTACCATTTTCTTGTACTGACACTGATTATACCATATTTCTGTATTCGTCCGGACAGTTTTTCGGTACTCGCACGGATTCTACCTTTTCGCGGGTACTAGCCCGGATTCTACAATATTCTGGAACTGACACTGATTCTACCATTTTTCGGCACTCGATCGGACAGTTTTTCGTTACTCGCACGAATTCTACCCTTTCGCGGTACTAGCCCGGATTCTACCATTTTCTTGTACTGACACTGATTATACCATTTTTCGGTAATCGTCCGGACAGTTTTTCGGTACTCGCACGGATTCTACCATTTCGCGGGTACTAGCCCGGATTCTACCATTTTCTGGAACTGACACTGATTCTACCATTTTTCGGCACTCGATCGGACAGTTTTTCGTTACTCGCACGAATTCTACCTTTTCGCGGTACTAGCCCGGATTCTACCATTTTCTTGTACTGACACTGATTGTACTATTTTTCGGTATTCGTCCGGACAGTTTTTCGGTACTCGCACGGATTCTACCCTTTCGCGGTACTAGCCCGGATTCTACCATATTCTGGAACTGACACTGATTCTACCATTTTTCGGCACTCGATCGGACAGTTTTTCGTTACTCGCACGAATTCTACCCTTTCGCGGTACTAGCCCGGATTCAACCATTTTCTTGTACTGACACTGATTGTACCATTTTTCGGTATTCGTCCGGACAGTTTTTCGGTACTCGCACGGATTCTACCTTTTCGCGGTACTAGCCCGGATTCTACCATTTTATGGAAATGACACTAATTCTACCATTTTTCGGCACTCGATCGGACAGTTTTTCATTACTCGCACGAATTCTACCCTTTCGCGGGTACTAGCCCGGATTCTACCATTTTCTTGTACTGACACTGATTATACCATTTTTCGGTAATCGTCCGGACAGTTTTTCGGTACTCGCACGGATTCTACCATTTCGCGGTACTAGCCCGGATTCTACCATTTTCTGGAACTGACACTGATTCTACCATTTTTCGGCACTCGATCGGACAGTTTTTCGTTACTCGCACGAATTCTACCTTTTCGCGGTACTAGCCCGGATTCTACCATTTTCTTGTACTGACACTGATTGTACTATTTTTCGGTATTCGTCGCGGACAGTTTTTCGGTACTCGCACGGATTCTACCCTTTCGCGGTACTAGCCCGGATTCTACCATTTTCTTGTACTGACACTGATTATACCATATTTCTGTATTCGTCCGGACAGTTTTTCGGTACTCGCACGGATTCTACCTTTTCGCAGGGTACTAGCCCGGATTCTACCATATTCTGGAACTGACACTGATTCTACCATTTTTTCGGCACTCGATCGGACAGTTTTTCGTTACTCGCACGAATTCTACCCTTTCGCGGTACTAGCCCGGATTCAACCATTTTCTTGTACTGACACTGATTGTACCATTTTTCGGTATTCGTCCGGACAGTTTTTCGGTACTCGCACGGATTCTACCTTTTCGCGGGTACTAGCCCGGATTCTACCATATTCTGGAACTGACACTGATTCTACCATTTTTCGGCACTCGATCGGACAGTTTTTCGTTACTCGCACGAATTCTACCCTTTCGCGGTACTAGCCCGGATTCAACCATTTTCTTGTACTGACACTGATTGTACTATTTTTCGGTATTCGTCCGGACAGTTTTTCGGTACTCGCACGGATTCTATCTTTTCGCGGTACTAGCCCGGATTCTACCATTTTCTTGTACGGACACTGATTATACCATTTTTCGGTATTCGTCCGGACAGTTTTTCGGTACTCGCACGGATTCTACCTTTTCGCGGGTACTTGCCAGGATTCTACCATTTTCTGGTACTGACACTGATTCTACCATTTTTCGGCACTCGATCGGACAGTTTTTCGTTACTCGCACGAATTCTACCCTTTCGCGGGTACTAGCCCGGATTCAACCATTTTCTTGTACTGACACTGATTGTACCATTTTTCGGTAATCGTCCGGACAGTTTTTCGGTACTCGCACGGATTCTACCTTTTCGCGGGTACTTGCCAGGATTCTACCATTTTCTGGTACTGACACTGATTCTACCATTTTTCGGCACTCGATCGGACAGTTTTTCGTTACTCGCACGAATTCTACCCTTTCGCGGTACTAGCCCGGATTCAACCATTTTCTTGTACTGACACTGATTGTACCATTTTTCGGTAATCGTGCCGGACAGTTTTTCGGTACTCGCACGGATTCTACCTTTTTGCGGTACTAGCCCGAATTCTACCATTTTCTGGAAATGACACTGATTCTACCATTTTTCGGCACTCGATCGGACAGTTTTTCATTACTCGCACGAATTCTACCCTTTCGCGGTACTAGCCCGGATTCTACCATTTTCTTGTACTGACACTGACTATACCATATTTCTGTATTCGTCCGGACAGTTTTTCGGTACTCGCACGGATTCTACCTTTTCGCGGTACTAGCCCGGATTCTACCATATTCTGGAACTGACACTGATTCTACCATTTTTCGGCACTCGATCGGACAGTTTTTCGTTACTCGCACGAATTCTACCCTTTCGCGGTACTAGCCCGGATTCAACCATTTTCTTGTACTGACACTGATTGTACCATTTTTCGGTATTCGTCCGGACAGTTTTTCGGTACTCGCACGGATTCTACCTTTTCGCGGGTACTAGCCCGGATTCTACCATTTTCTGGAACTGACACTGATTCTACCATTTTTCGGCACTCGATCGGACAGTTTTTCGTTACTCGCACGAATTCTACCCTGTCGCGGTACTCGCCCGGATTCAACCATTTTCTTTTACTGACACTGATTGTACTATTTTTCGGTATTCGTCTGGACAGTTTTTCGGTACTCGCACGGATTCTACCTTTTCGCGGTACTAGCCCGGATTCTACCATATTCTGGAACTGACACTGATTCTACCATTTTTCGGCACTCTATCGGACAGTTTTTCGTTACTCGCACGAATTCTACCCTTTCGCGGTACTAGCCCGGATTCTACCATTTTCTTGTACTGACACTGATTATACCATATTTCTGTATTCGTCCGGACAGTTTTTCGGTACTCGCACGGATTCTACCTTTTCGCGGGTACTTGCCAGGATTCTACCATTTTCTGGTACTGACACTGAATCTACCATTTTTCGGCACTCGATCGGACAGTTTTTCTTTACTCGCACGAATTCTACCCTTTCGCGGTACTAGCCCGGATTCTACCATTTTCTTGTACTGACACTGATTATACCATTTTTCGGTATTCGTCCGGACAGTTTTTTGGTACTCGCACGGATTCTACCTTTGCGCGGGTACTTGCCAGGATTCTACCATTTTCTTTTACTGACACTGATTCTACCATTTTTCGGCACTCGATCGGACAGTTTGTCGTTACTCGCACGAATTCTACCCTTTCGCGGTACTAGCCCGGATTCAACCATTTTCTTGTACTGACACTGATTCTACCATTTTTCGGCAATCGATCGGACAGTTTTTCGTTACTTGCACGAATTCTACCCTTTCGCGGTACTAGCCCGGATTCTACCATTTTCTTGCACTGACACTGATTATACCATATTTCTGTATTTGTCCGGACAGTTTTTCGGTACTCGCACAGATTCTACCTTTTCGCGGGTACTAGCCCAGATTCTACCATTTTCTGGAACTGACACTGATTCTACCATTTTTCGGCACTCGATCGGACAGTTTTTCGTTACTCGCACGAATTCTACCCTTTCGCGGTACTAGCCCGGATTCAACCATTTCCTTGTACTGACACTGATTGTACCATTTTTCGGTATTCGTCCGGACAGTTTTTCGGTACTCGCACGGATTCTACCTTTTCGCGGTACTAGCCCGGATTCTACCATTTTCTGGAACTGACACTGATTCTACCATTTTTCGGCACTCGATCGGACAGTTTTTCGTTACTCGCACGAATTCTACCCTGTCGCGGTACTCGCCCGGATTCAACCATTTTCTTTTACTGACACTGATTGTACTATTTTTCGGTATTCGTCCGGACAGTTTTTCGGTACTCGCACGGATTCTACCTTTTCGCGGTACTAGCCCGGATTCTACAATATTCTGGAATTGACACTGATTCTACCATTTTTCGGCACTCGATCGGACAGTTTTTCGTTACTCGCACGAATTCTACCCTTTCGCGGTACTAGCCCGGATTCAACCATTTTCTTGTACTGACACTGATTGTACCATTTTTCGGTATTCGTCCGGACAGTTTTTCGGTACTCGCACGGATTCTACCTTTTCGCGGGTACTTGCCGGGATTCTAATATTTTCTGGTACTGACACTGATTCTACCATTTTTCGGCACTCGATCGGACAGTTTTTCGTTACTCGCACGAATTCTACCCTTTCGCGGTACTAGCCCGGATTCTACCATTTTCTTGTACTGACACTGATTCTACCATTTTTTGGTATTCGTCCGGACAATTTTTCGGTACTCGCACGGATTCTACCTTTTCGCGGTACTTGCCAGGATTCTACCATTTTCTGGTACTGACACTGATTCTACCATTTTTCGGCACTCGATCGGACAGTTTTTCGTTACTCGCACGAATTCTACCCTTTCGCGGTACTAGCCCGGATTCAACCATTTTCTTGTACTGACACTGATTGTACCATTTTTCGGTAATCGTCCGGACAGTTTTTCGGTACTCGCACGGATTCTACCTTTTCGCGGTACTAGCCCGGATTCTACCATTTTCTGGAAATGACACTGATTCTACCATTTTTCGGCACTCGATCGGACAGTTTTTCATTACTCGCACGAATTCTACCCTTTCGCGGTACTAGCCCGGATTCTACCATTTTCTTGTACTGACACTGATTATACCATATTTCTGTATTCGTCCGGACAGTTTTTCGGTACTCGCACGGATTCTACCTTTTCGCGGTACTAGCCCGGATTCTACCATATTCTGGAACTGACACTGATTCTACCATTTTTCGGCACTCGATCGGACAGTTTTTCGTTACTCGCACGAATTCTACCCTTTCGCGGTACTAGCCCGGATTCAACCATTTTCTTGTACTGACACTGATTGTACCATTTTTCGGTATTCGTCCGGACAGTTTTTCGGTACTCGCACGGATTCTACCTTTTCGCGGTACTAGCCCGGATTCTACCATTTTCTGGAACTGACACTGATTCTACCATTTTTCGGCACTCGATCGGACAGTTTTTCGTTACTCGCACGAATTCTACCCTGTCGCGGTACTCGCCCGGATTCAACCATTTTCTTTTACTGACACTGATTGTACTATTTTTCGGTATTCGTCTGGACAGTTTTTCGGTACTCGCACGGATTCTACCTTTTCGCGGTACTAGCCCGGATTCTACCATATTCTGGAACTGACACTGATTCTACCATTTTTCGGCACTCTATCGGACAGTTTTTCGTTACTCGCACGAATTCTACCCTTTCGCGGTACTAGCCCGGATTCTACCATTTTCTTGTACTGACACTGATTATACCATATTTCTGTATTCGTCCGGACAGTTTTTCGGTACTCGCACGGATTCTACCTTTTCGCGGTACTTGCCAGGATTCTACCATTTTCTGGTACTGACACTGAATCTACCATTTTTCGGCACTCGATCGGACAGTTTTTCTTTACTCGCACGAATTCTACCCTTTCGCGGTACTAGCCCGGATTCTACCATTTTCTTGTACTGACACTGATTATACCATTTTTCGGTATTCGTCCGGACAGTTTTTTGGTACTCGCACGGATTCTACCTTTGCGCGGTACTTGCCAGGATTCTACCATTTTCTTTTACTGACACTGATTCTACCATTTTTCGGCACTCGATCGGACAGTTTGTCGTTACTCGCACGAATTCTACCCTTTCGCGGGTACTAGCCCGGATTCAACCATTTTCTTGTACTGACACTGATTCTACCATTTTTCGGCAATCGATCGGACAGTTTTTCGTTACTTGCACGAATTCTACCCTTTCGCGGTACTAGCCCGGATTCTACTATTTTCTTGCACTGACACTGATTATACCATATTTCTGTATTCGTCCGGACAGTTTTTCGGTACTCGCACAGATTCTACCTTTTCGCGGTACTAGCCCAGATTCTACCATTTTCTGGAACTGACACTGATTCTACCATTTTTCGGCACTCGATCGGACAGTTTTTCGTTACTCGCACGATTTCTACCCTTTCGCGGTACTAGCCCGGATTCAACCATTTTCTTGTACTGACACTGATTGTACCATTTTTCGGTATTCGTCCGGACAGTTTTTCGGTACTCGCACGGATTCTACCTTTTCGCGGTACTTGCCAGGATTCTACCATTTTCTGGTACTGACACTGAATCTACCATTTTTCGGCACTCGATCGGACAGTTTTTCGTTACTCGCACGAATACTACCCTTTCGCGGTACTAGCTCGGATTCTACCATTTTCTTGTACTGACACTGATTATACCATATTTCGGTATTCGTCCGGACAGTTTTTCGGTACTCGCACGGATTCTACCTTTTCGCGGTACTTGCCAGGATTCTACCATTTTTTGGTACTGACACTGAATCTACCATTTTTCGGCACTCGATCGGACAGTTTTTCGTTACTCGCACGAATTCTACCCTTTCGCGGTACTTGCCGGGATTCTAATATTTTCTGGTACTGACACTGATTCTACCATTTTTCGGCACTCGATCGGACAGTTTTTCGTTACTCGCACGAATTCTACCCTTTCGCGGTACTAGCCCGGATTCTACCATTTTCTTGTACTGACACTGATTCTACCATTTTTTGGTATTCGTCCGGACAATTTTTCGGTACTCGCACGGATTCTACCTTTTCGCGGTACTTGCCCGGATTCTACCATTTTCTGGAACTGACACTGATTCTACCATTTTTCAGCACTCGATCGGACAGTTTTTCGTTACTCACACGAATTCTACCCTTTCGCGGTACTAGCCCGGATTCTACCATTTTCTGGTAATGACACTGATTATAACAATTTTCGGTATTCGTCCGGACGGTTTTTCGGTACTCGCACGGATTCTACCTTTTCGCGGTACTTGCCGGGATTCTAATATTTTCTGGTACTGACACTGATTCTACCATTTTTCGGCACTCGATCGGACAGTTTTTCGTTACTCGCACGAATTCTACCCTTTCGCGGTACTAGCCCGGATTCTACCATTTTCTTGTACTGACACTGATTCTACCATTTTTTGGTATTCGTCCGGACAATTTTTCGGTACTCGCACGGATTCTACCTTTTCGCGGGTACTTGCCCGGATTCTACCATTTTCTGGAACTGACACTGATTCTACCATTTTTCGGCACTCGATCGGACAGTTTTTCGTTACTCACACGAATTCTACCCTTTCGCGGTACTAGCCCGGATTCTACCATTTTCTTGTACGGACACTGATTATACCATTTTTCGGTATTCGTCCGGACAGTTTTTCGGTACTCGCACGGATTATACCTTTTCGCGGTACTTGCCAGGATTCTACCATTTTCTGGTACTGGCACTGATTATACCATTTTTCGGCACTCGATCGGACAGTTTTTCGTTACTCACACGAATTCTACCCTTTCGCGGTACTAGCCCGGATTCTACCATTTTCTTGTACGGACACTGATTATACCATTTTTCGGTATTCGTCCGGACAGTTTTTCGGTACTCGCACGGATTCTACCTTTTCGCAGTACTTGCCAGGATTCTACCATTTTCTGGTACTGACACTGAATCTACCATTTTTCGGCACTCGATCGGACAGTTTTTCGTTACTCACACCAATTCTACCCTTTCGCGGTACTAGCCCGGATTCTACCATTTTCTTGTACGGACACTGATTATACCATTTTTCGGTATTCGTCCGGACAGTTTTTCGGTACTCGCACGGATTCTACCTTTTCGCGGTACTTGCCGGGATTCTAATATTTTCTGGTACTGACACTGATTCTACCATTTTTCGGCACTCGATCGGACAGTTTTTCGTTACTCGCACGAATTCTACCCTTTCGCGGTACTAGCCCGGATTCTACCATTTTCTTGTATTGACACTGATTCTACCATTTTTTGGTATTCGTCCGGACAATTTTTCGGTACTCGCACGGATTCTACCTTTTCGCGGTACTTGCCCGGATTCTACCATTTTCTGGAACTGACACTGATTCTACCATTTTTCGGCACTCGATCGGACAGTTTTTCGTTACTCACACGAATTCTACCCTTTCGCAGTACTAGCCCGGATTCTACCATTTTCTTGTACGGACACTGATTATACCATTTTTCGGTATTCGTCCGGACAGTTTTTCGGTACTCGCACGGATTCTACCTTTTCGCGGTACTTGCCGGGATTCTAATATTTTCTGGTACTGACACTGATTCTACCATTTTTCGGCACTCGATCGGACAGTTTTTCGTTGCTCGCACGAATTCTATCCTTTCGCGGTACTAGCCCGGATTCTACCATTTTTTTGTACTGACACTGAATCTACCATTTTTCGGTATTCGTCCGGACAGTTTTTCGGTACTCGCACGGATTCTACCTTTTCGCGGGTACTTGCCGGGATTCTAATATTTTCTGGTACTGACACTGATTCTACCATTTTTCGGCACTCGATCGGACAGTTTTTCGTTACTCGCACGAATTCTACCCTGTCGCGGTACTCGCCCGGATTCAACCATTTTCTTTTACTGACACTGATTGTACTATTTTTCGGTATTCGTCCGGACAGTTTTTCGGTACTCGCACGGATTCTACCTTTTCGCGGTACTAGCCCGGATTCTACAATATTCTGGAACTGACACTGATTCTACCATTTTTCGGCACTCGATCGGACAGTTTTTCGTTACTCGCACGAATTCTACCCTTTCGCGGTACTAGCCCGGATTCAACCATTTTCTTGTACTGACACTGATTGTACCATTTTTCGGTATTCGTCCGGACAGTTTTTCGGTACTCGCACGGATTCTACCTTTTCGCGGTACTTGCCGGGATTCTAATATTTTCTGGTACTGACACTGATTCTACCATTTTTCGGCACTCGATCGGACAGTTTTTCGTTACTCGCACGAATTCTACCCTTTCGCGGTACTAGCCCGGATTCTACCATTTTCTTGTACTGACACTGATTCTACCATTTTTTGGTATTCGTCCGGACAATTTTTCGGTACTCGCACGGATTCTACCTTTTCGCGGTACTTGCCAGGATTCTACCATTTTCTGGTACTGACACTGATTCTACCATTTTTCGGCACTCGATCGGACAGTTTTTCGTTACTCGCACGAATTCTACCCTTTCGCGGTACTAGCCCGGATTCAACCATTTTCTTGTACTGACACTGATTGTACCATTTTTCGGTAATCGTCCGGACAGTTTTTCGGTACTCGCACGGATTCTACCTTTTCGCGGTACTAGCCCGGATTCTACCATTTTCTGGAAATGACACTGATTCTACCATTTTTCGGCACTCGATCGGACAGTTTTTCATTACTCGCACGAATTCTACCCTTTCGCGGTACTAGCCCGGATTCTACCATTTTCTTGTACTGACACTGATTATACCATATTTCTGTATTCGTCCGGACAGTTTTTCGGTACTCGCACGGATTCTACCTTTTCGCGGTACTAGCCCGGATTCTACCATATTCTGGAACTGACACTGATTCTACCATTTTTCGGCACTCGATCGGACAGTTTTTCGTTACTCGCACGAATTCTACCCTTTCGCGGTACTAGCCCGGATTCAACCATTTTCTTGTACTGACACTGATTGTACCATTTTTCGGTATTCGTCCGGACAGTTTTTCGGTACTCGCACGGATTCTACCTTTTCGCGGTACTAGCCCGGATTCTACCATTTTCTGGAACTGACACTGATTCTACCATTTTTCGGCACTCGATCGGACAGTTTTTCGTTACTCGCACGAATTCTACCCTGTCGCGGTACTCGCCCGGATTCAACCATTTTCTTTTACTGACACTGATTGTACTATTTTTCGGTATTCGTCTGGACAGTTTTTCGGTACTCGCACGGATTCTACCTTTTCGCGGTACTAGCCCGGATTCTACCATATTCTGGAACTGACACTGATTCTACCATTTTTCGGCACTCTATCGGACAGTTTTTCGTTACTCGCACGAATTCTACCCTTTCGCGGTACTAGCCCGGATTCTACCATTTTCTTGTACTGACACTGATTATACCATATTTCTGTATTCGTCCGGACAGTTTTTCGGTACTCGCACGGATTCTACCTTTTCGCGGTACTTGCCAGGATTCTACCATTTTCTGGTACTGACACTGAATCTACCATTTTTCGGCACTCGATCGGACAGTTTTTCTTTACTCGCACGAATTCTACCCTTTCGCGGTACTAGCCCGGATTCTACCATTTTCTTGTACTGACACTGATTATACCATTTTTCGGTATTCGTCCGGACAGTTTTTTGGTACTCGCACGGATTCTACCTTTGCGCGGTACTTGCCAGGATTCTACCATTTTCTTTTACTGACACTGATTCTACCATTTTTCGGCACTCGATCGGACAGTTTGTCGTTACTCGCACGAATTCTACCCTTTCGCGGTACTAGCCCGGATTCAACCATTTTCTTGTACTGACACTGATTCTACCATTTTTCGGCAATCGATCGGACAGTTTTTCGTTACTTGCACGAATTCTACCCTTTCGCGGTACTAGCCCGGATTCTACTATTTTCTTGCACTGACACTGATTATACCATATTTCTGTATTCGTCCGGACAGTTTTTCGGTACTCGCACAGATTCTACCTTTTCGCGGTACTAGCCCAGATTCTACCATTTTCTGGAACTGACACTGATTCTACCATTTTTCGGCACTCGATCGGACAGTTTTTCGTTACTCGCACGATTTCTACCCTTTCGCGGTACTAGCCCGGATTCAACCATTTTCTTGTACTGACACTGATTGTACCATTTTTCGGTATTCGTCCGGACAGTTTTTCGGTACTCGCACGGATTCTACCTTTTCGCGGTACTTGCCAGGATTCTACCATTTTCTGGTACTGACACTGAATCTACCATTTTTCGGCACTCGATCGGACAGTTTTTCGTTACTCGCACGAATTCTACCCTTTCGCGGTACTAGCTCGGATTCTACCATTTTCTTGTACTGACACTGATTATACCATATTTCGGTATTCGTCCGGACAGTTTTTCGGTACTCGCACGGATTCTACCTTTTCGCGGTACTTGCCAGGATTCTACCATTTTTTGGTACTGACACTGAATCTACCATTTTTCGGCACTCGATCGGACAGTTTTTCGTTACTCGCACGAATTCTACCCTTTCGCGGTACTTGCCGGGATTCTAATATTTTCTGGTACTGACACTGATTCTACCATTTTTCGGCACTCGATCGGACAGTTTTTCGTTACTCGCACGAATTCTACCCTTTCGCGGGTACTAGCCCGGATTCTACCATTTTCTTGTACTGACACTGATTCTACCATTTTTTGGTATTCGTCCGGACAATTTTTCGGTACTCGCACGGATTCTACCTTTTCGCGGGTACTTGCCCGGATTCTACCATTTTCTGGAACTGACACTGATTCTACCATTTTTCAGCACTCGATCGGACAGTTTTTCGTTACTCACACGAATTCTACCCTTTCGCGGTACTAGCCCGGATTCTACCATTTTCTGGTAATGACACTGATTATAACAATTTTCGGTATTCGTCCGGACGGTTTTTCGGTACTCGCACGGATTCTACCTTTTCGCGGGTACTTGCCGGGATTCTAATATTTTCTGGTACTGACACTGATTCTACCATTTTTCGGCACTCGATCGGACAGTTTTTCGTTACTCGCACGAATTCTACCCTTTCGCGGTACTAGCCCGGATTCTACCATTTTCTTGTACTGACACTGATTCTACCATTTTTTGGTATTCGTCCGGACAATTTTTCGGTACTCGCACGGATTCTACCTTTTCGCGGTACTTGCCCGGATTCTACCATTTTCTGGAACTGACACTGATTCTACCATTTTTCGGCACTCGATCGGACAGTTTTTCGTTACTCACACGAATTCTACCCTTTCGCGGTACTAGCCCGGATTCTACCATTTTCTTGTACGGACACTGATTATACCATTTTTCGGTATTCGTCCGGACAGTTTTTCGGTACTCGCACGGATTATACCTTTTCGCGGTACTTGCCAGGATTCTACCATTTTCTGGTACTGGCACTGATTCTACCATTTTTCGGCACTCGATCGGACAGTTTTTCGTTACTCACACGAATTCTACCCTTTCGCGGTACTAGCCCGGATTCTACCATTTTCTTGTACGGACACTGATTATACCATTTTTCGGTATTCGTCCGGACAGTTTTTCGGTACTCGCACGGATTCTACCTTTTCGCAGTACTTGCCAGGATTCTACCATTTTCTGGTACTGACACTGAATCTACCATTTTTCGGCACTCGATCGGACAGTTTTTCTTTACTCACACCAATTCTACCCTTTCGCGGTACTAGCCCGGATTCTACCATTTTCTTGTACGGACACTGATTATACCATTTTTCGGTATTCGTCCGGACAGTTTTTCGGTACTCGCACGGATTCTACCTTTTCGCGGTACTTGCCGGGATTCTAATATTTTCTGGTACTGACACTGATTCTACCATTTTTCGGCACTCGATCGGACAGTTTTTCGTTACTCGCACGAATTCTACCCTTTCGCGGTACTAGCCCGGATTCTACCATTTTCTTGTACTGACACTGATTCTACCATTTTTTGGTATTCGTCCGGACAATTTTTCGGTACTCGCACGGATTCTACCTTTTCGCGGTACTTGCCCGGATTCTACCATTTTCTGGAACTGACACTGATTCTACCATTTTTCGGCACTCGATCGGACAGTTTTTCGTTACTCACACGAATTCTACCCTTTCGCAGTACTAGCCCGGATTCTACCATTTTCTTGTACGGACACTGGTTATACCATTTTTCGGTATTCGTCCGGACAGTTTTTCGGTACTCGCACGGATTCTACCTTTTCGCGGTACTTGCCGGGATTCTAATATTTTCTGGTACTGACACTGATTCTACCATTTTTCGGCACTCGATCGGACAGTTTTTCGTTGCTCGCACGAATTCTATCCTTTCGCGGTACTAGCCCGGATTCTACCATTTTTTTGTACTGACACTGATTCTACCATTTTTCGGTATTCGTCCGGACAGTTTTTCGGTACTCGCACGGATTCTACCTTTTCGCGGTACTTGCCGGGATTCTAATATTTTCTGGTACTGACACTGATTCTACCATTTTTCGGCACTCGATCGGACAGTTTTTCGTTACTCGCACGAATTCTACCCTTTCGCGGTACTAGCCCGGATTCTACCATTTTCTTGTACTGACACTAATTCTACCATTTTTTGGTATTCGTCCGGACAATTTTTCGGTACTCGCACGGATTCTACCTTTTCGCGGTACTTGCCCGGATTCTACCATTTTCTGGAACTGACACTGATTCTACCATTTTTCGGCACTCGATCGGACAGTTTGTCGTTACTCGCACGAATTCTACCCTTTCGCGGTACTAGCCCGGATTCTACCATTTTCTTGTACGGACACTGATTATACCATTTTTCGGTATTCGTCCGGACAGTTTTTCGGTACTCGCACGGATTCTACCTTTTCGCGGTACTTGCCGGGATTCTAATATTTTCTGGTACTGACACTGATTCTACCATTTTTCGGCACTCGATCGGACAGTTTTTCGTTACTCGCACGAATTCTACCCTTTCGCGGTACTAGCCCGGATTCTACCATTTTCTTGTACTGACACTGATTCTACCATTTTTTGGTATTCGTCCGGACAATTTTTCGGTACTCGCACGGATTCTACCTTTTCGCGGTACTTGCCCGGATTCTACCATTTTCTGGAACTGACACTGATTCTACCATTTTTCGGCACTCGATCGGACAGTTTTTCGTTACTCACACGAATTCTACCCTTTCGCGGTACTAGCCCGGATTCTACCATTTTCTTGTACGGACACTGATTATACCATTTTTCGGTATTCGTCCGGACAGTTTTTCGGTACTCGCACGGATTCTACCTTTTCGCGGGTACTTGCCGGGATTCTAATATTTTCTGGTACTGACACTGATTCTACCATTTTTCGGCACTCGATCGGACAGTTTTTCGTTGCTCGCACGAATTCTATCCTTTCGCGGTACTAGCCCGGATTCTACCATTTTTTTGTACTGACACTGATTCTACCATTTTTCGGTATTCGTCCGGACAGTTTTTCGGTACTCGCACGGATTCTACCTTTTCGCAGTACTTGCCAGGATTCTACCATTTTCTGGTACTGACACTGAATCTACCATTTTTCGGCACTCGATCGGACAGTTTTTCGTTGCTCGCACGAATTCTACCCTTTCGCGGTACTAGCCCAGATTCTACCATTTTCTTGTACTGACACTGATTATACCATTTTTCGGTATTCGTCCGGACAGTTTTTCGGTACTCGCACGGATTCTACCTTTTCGCAGTACTTGCCAGGATTCTACCATTTTCTGGTACTGACACTGATTCTACCATTTTTCGGCACTCGATCGGACAGTTTGTCGTTACTCGCACGAATTCTACCCTTTCGCGGTACTAGCCCGGATTCAACCATTTTCTTGTACTGACACTGATTCTACCATTTTTCGGCAATCGATCGGACAGTTTTTCGTTACTCGCACGAATTCTACCCTTTCGCGGTACTAGCCCGGATTCTACCATTTTTTTGTACTGACACTGATTCTACCATTTTTCGGTATTCGTCCGGACAGTTTTTCGGTACTCGCACGGATTCTACCTTTTCGCGGTACTTGCCCGGATTCTACCATTTTCTGGAACTGACACTGATTCTACCATTTTTCGGCACTCGATCGGACAGTTTTTCGTTACTCACACGAATTCTACCCTTTCGCGGTACTAGCCCGGATTCTACCATTTTCTTGTACGGACACTGATTATACCATTTTTCGGTATTCGTCCGGACAGTTTTTCGGTACTCGCACGGATTCTACCTTTTCGCGGGTACTTGCCGGGATTCTAATATTTTCTGGTACTGACACTGATTCTACCATTTTTCGGCACTCGATCGGACAGTTTTTCGTTACTCGCACGAATTCTACCCTTTCGCGGTACTAGCCCGGATTCTACCATTTTCTTGTACTGACACTGATTCTACCATTTTTTGGTATTCGTCCGGACAATTTTTCGGTACTCGCACGGATTCTACCTTTTCGCGGTACTTGCCCGGATTCTACCATTTTCTGGAACTGACACTGATTCTACCATTTTTCGGCACTCGATCGGACAGTTTTTCGTTACTCACACGAATTCTACCCTTTCGCGGGTACTAGCCCGGATTCTACCATTTTCTTGTACGGACACTGATTATACCATTTTTCGGTATTCGTCCGGACAGTTTTTCGGTACTCTCACGGATTCTACCTTTTCGCAGTACTTGCCAGGATTCTACCATTTTCTGGTACTGACACTGATTCTACCATTTTTCGGCACTCGATCGGACAGTTTGTCGTTACTCGCACGAATTCTACCCTTTCGCGGTACTAGCCCGGATTCAACCATTTTCTTGTACTGAAACTGATTCTACCATTTTTCGGCAATCGATCGGACAGTTTTTCGTTACTCGCACGAATTCTACCCTTTCGCGGGTACTAGCCCGGATTCTACCATTTTTTTGTACTGACACTGATTCTACCATTTTTCGGTATTCGTCCGGACAGTTTTTCGGTACTCGCACGGATTCTACCTTTTCGCGGTACTTGCCCGGATTCTACCATTTTCTGGAACTGACACTGATTCTACCATTTTTCGGCACTCGATCGGACAGTTTTTCGTTACTCACACGAATTCTACCCTTTCGCGGTACTAGCCCGGATTCTACCATTTTCTTGTACGGACACTGATTATACCATTTTTCGGTATTCGTCCGGACAGTTTTTCGGTACTCGCACGGATTCTACCTTTTCGCGGTACTTGCCGGGATTCTAATATTTTCTGGTACTGACACTGATTCTACCATTTTTCGGCACTCGATCGGACAGTTTTTCGTTACTCGCACGAATTCTACCCTTTCGCGGTACTAGCCCGGATTCTACCATTTTCTTGTACTGACACTGATTCTACCATTTTTTGGTATTCGTCCGGACAATTTTTTCGGTACTCGCACGGATTCTACCTTTTCGCGGTACTTGCCCGGATTCTACCATTTTCTGGAACTGACACTGATTCTACCATTTTTCGGCACTCGATCGGACAGTTTTTCGTTCCTCACACGAATTCTACCCTTTCGCGGTACTAGCCCGGATTCTACCATTTTCTTGTACGGACACTGATTATACCATTTTTCGGTATTCGTCCGGACAGTTTTTCGGTACTCGCACGGATTATACCTTTTCGCGGTACTTGCCAGGATTCTACCATTTTCTGGTACTGGCACTGATTCTACCATTTTTCGGCACTCGATCGGACAGTTTTTCGTTACTCACACGAATTCTACCCTTTCGCGGTACTAGCCCGGATTCTACCATTTTCTTGTACGGACACTGATTATACCATTTTTCGGTATTCGTCCGGACAGTTTTTCGGTACTCGCACGGATTCTACCTTTTCGCAGTACTTGCCAGGATTCTACCATTTTCTGGTACTGACACTGAATCTACCATTTTTCGGCACTCGATCGGACAGTTTTTCGTTACTCACACGAATTCTACCCTTTCGCGGTACTAGCCCGGATTCTACCATTTTCTTGTACGGACACTGATTCTACCATTTTTTGGTATTCGTCCGGACAATTTTTCGGTACTCGCACGGATTCTACCTTTTCGCGGTACTTGCCCGGATTCTACCATTTTCTGGAACTGACACTGATTCTACCATTTTTCGGCACTCGATCGGACAGTTTTTCGTTACTCGCACGAATTCTACCCTTTCGCGGTACTAGCCCGGATTCTACCATTTTCTTGTACTGACACTGATTCTACCATTTTTTGGTATTCGTCCGGACAATTTTTCGGTACTCGCACGGATTCTACCTTTTCGCGGTACTTGCCCGGATTCTACCATTTTCTGGAACTGACACTGATTCTACCATTTTTCGGCACTCGATCGGACAGTTTTTCGTTCCTCACACGAATTCTACCCTTTCGCGGTACTAGCCCGGATTCTACCATTTTCTTGTACGGACACTGATTATACCATTTTTCGGTATTCGTCCGGACAGTTTTTCGGTACTCGCACGGATTATACCTTTTCGCGGTACTTGCCAGGATTCTACCATTTTCTGGTACTGGCACTGATTCTACCATTTTTCGGCACTCGATCGGACAGTTTTTCGTTACTCACACGAATTCTACCCTTTCGCGGTACTAGCCCGGATTCTACCATTTTCTTGTACGGACACTGATTATACCATTTTTCGGTATTCGTCCGGACAGTTTTTCGGTACTCGCACGGATTCTACCTTTTCGCAGTACTTGCCAGGATTCTACCATTTTCTGGTACTGACACTGAATCTACCATTTTTCGGCACTCGATCGGACAGTTTTTCGTTACTCACACGAATTCTACCCTTTCGCGGTACTAGCCCGGATTCTACCATTTTCTTGTACGGACACTGATTCTACCATTTTTTGGTATTCGTCCGGACAATTTTTCGGTACTCGCACGGATTCTACCTTTTCGCGGTACTTGCCCGGATTCTACCATTTTCTGGAACTGACACTGATTCTACCATTTTTCGGCACTCGATCGGACAGTTTTTCGTTACTCGCACGAATTCTACCCTTTCGCGGTACTAGCCCGGATTCTACCATTTTCTTGTACTGACACTGATTCTACCATTTTTTGGTATTCGTCCGGACAGTTTTTCGGTACTCGCACGGATTCTACCTTTTCGCGGGTACTTGCCGGGATTCTAATATTTTCTGGTACTGACACTGATTCTACCATTTTTCGGCACTCGATCGGACAGTTTTTCGTTGCTCGCACGAATTCTATCCTTTCGCGGTACTAGCCCGGATTCTACCATTTTTTTGTACTGACACTGATTCTACCATTTTTCGGCACTCGGTCGGAAAGTTTTTCGTTACTCACACGAATTCTACCCTTTCGCGGGTACTAGCCCGGATTCTACCATTTTCTTGTACGGACACTGATTATACCATTTTTCGGTATTCGTCCGGACAGTTTTTCGGTACTCGCACGGATTCTACCTTTTCGCGGTACTTGCCGGGATTCTAATATTTTCTGGTACTGACACTGATTCTACCATTTTTCGGCACTCGATCGGACAGTTTTTCGTTACTCGCACGAATTCTACCCTTTCGCGGTACTAGCCCGGATTCTACCATTTTCTTGTACTGACACTGATTCTACCATTTTTTGGTATTCGTCCGGACAATTTTTCGGTACTCGCACGGATTCTACCTTTTCGCGGGTACTTGCCCGGATTCTACCATTTTCTGGAACTGACACTGATTCTACCATTTTTCGGCACTCGATCGGACAGTTTTTCGTTACTCACACGAATTCTACCCTTTCGCGGTACTAGCCCGGATTCTACCATTTTCTTGTACGGACACTGATTATACCATTTTTCGGTATTCGTCCGGACAGTTTTTCGGTACTCGCACGGATTATACCTTTTCGCGGGTACTTGCCAGGATTCTACCATTTTCTGGTACTGGCACTGATTCTACCATTTTTCGGCACTCGATCGGACAGTTTTTCGTTACTCGCACGAATTCTATCCTTTCGCGGTACTAGCCCGGATTCTACCATTTTTTTGTACTGACACTGATTCTACCATTTTTCGGTATTCGTCCGGACAGTTTTTCGGTACTCGCACGGATTCTACCTTTTCGCGGGTACTTGCCGGGATTCTAATATTTTCTGGTACTGACACTGATTCTACCATTTTTCGGCACTCGATCGGACAGTTTTTCGTTGCTCGCACGAATTCTATCCTTTCGCGGTACTAGCCCGGATTCTACCATTTTTTTGTACTGACACTGATTCTACCATTTTTCGGTATTCGTCCGGACAGTTTTTCGGTACTCGCACGGATTATACCTTTTCGCGGGTACTTGCCAGGATTCTACCATTTTCTGGTACTGGCACTGATTCTACCATTTTTCGGCACTCGGTCGGAAAGTTTTTCGTTACTCACACGAATTCTACCCTTTCGCGGCACTAGCCCGGATTCTACCATTTTCTTGTACGGACACTGATTATACCATTTTTCGGTATTCGTCCGGACAGTTTTTCGGTACTCGCACGGATTCTACCTTTTCGCGGTACTTGCCGGGATTCTAATATTTTCTGGTACTGACACTGATTCTACCATTTTTCGGCACTCGATCGGACAGTTTTTCGTTACTCGCACGAATTCTACCCTTTCGCGGTACTAGCCCGGATTCTACCATTTTCTTGTACTGACACTGATTCTACCATTTTTTGGTATTCGTCCGGACAATTTTTCGGTACTCGCACGGATTCTACCTTTTCGCGGTACTTGCCCGGATTCTACCATTTTCTGGAACTGACACTGATTCTACCATTTTTCGTGACTCGATCGGACAGTTTTTCGTTACTCACATGAATTCTACCCTTTCGCGGTACTAGCCCGGATTCTACCATTTTCTTGTACGGACACTGATTATACCATTTTTCGGTATTCGTCCGGACAGTTTTTCGGTACTCGCACGGATTCTACCTTTTCGCGGTACTTGCCGGGATTCTAATATTTTCTGGTACTGACACTGATTCTACCATTTTTCGGCACTCGATCGGACAGTTTTTCGTTGCTCGCACGAATTCTATCCTTTCGCGGTACTAGCCCGGATTCTACCATTTTTTTGTACTGACACTGATTCTACCATTTTTCGGTATTCGTCCGGACAGTTTTTCGGTACTCGCACGGATTCTACCTTTTCGCGGTACTTGCCGGGATTCTACCATTTTATGGTACTGACACTGATTCTACCATTTTTTGGTATTCGTCCGGACAGTTTTTCGGTACTCGCACGGATTCTACCTTTTCGCGGTACTTGTCGGGATTCTAATATTTTCTGGTACTGACACAGATTCTACCATTTTTCGGCACTCGATCGGACAGTTTTTCGGTACTCGCACGGATTCTACCTTTTCGCAGTACTTGCCAGGATTCTACCATTTTCTGGTACTGACACTGATTCTACCATTTTTCGGCACTCGATCGGACAGTTTGTCGTTACTCGCACGAATTCTACCCTTTCGCGGTACTAGCCCGGATTCAACCATTTTCTTGTACTGACACTGATTCTACCATTTTTCGGCAATCGATCGGACAGTTTTTCGTTACTCGCACGAATTCTACCCTTTCGCGGGTACTAGCCCGGATTCTACCATTTTTTTGTACTGACACTGATTATACCATTTTTCGGTATTCGTCCGGACAGTTTTTCGGTACTCGCACGGATTATACCTTTTCGCGGGTACTTGCCAGGATTCTACCATTTTCTGGTACTGGCACTGATTCTACCATTTTTCGGCACTCGATCGGAAAGTTTTTCGTTACTCACACGAATTCTACCCTTTCGCGGTACTAGCCCGGATTCTACCATTTTCTTGTACGGACACTGATTATACCATTTTTCGGTATTCGTCCGGACAGTTTTTCGGTACTCGCACGGATTCTACCTTTTCGCGGTACTTGCCCGGATTCTACCATTTTCTGGAACTGACACTGATTCTACCATTTTTCGGCACTCGATCGGACAGTTTTTCGTTACTCACACGAATTCTACCCTTTCGCGATACTAGCCCGGATTCTACCATTTTCTTGTACGGACACTGATTATACCATTTTTCGGTATTCGTCCGGACAGTTTTTCGGTACTCGCACGGATTCTACCTTTTCGCGGTACTTGCCGGGATTCTAATATTTTCTGGTACTGACACTGATTCTACCATTTTTCGGCACTCGATCGGACAGTTTTTCGTTGCTCGCACGAATTCTATCCTTTCGCGGTACTAGCCCGGATTCTACCATTTTTTTGTACTGACACTGATTCTACCATTTTTCGGTATTCGTCCGGACAGTTTTTCGGTACTCGCACGGATTCTACCTTTTCGCGGTACTTGCCGGGATTCTACCATTTTATGGTACTGACACTGATTCTACCATTTTTTGGTATTCGTCCGGACAGTTTTTCGGTACTCGCACGGATTCTACCTTTTCGCGGGTACTTGTCGGGATTCTAATATTTTCTGGTACTGACACAGATTCTACCATTTTTCGGCACTCGATCGGACAGTTTTTCGTTACTCGCACGAATTCTACCCTTCCGCGGTACTAGCCCGGATTCAACCATTTTCTTGTACTGATACTGATTCTACCATTTTTCGGCAATCGATCGGACAGTTTTTCGTTACTGGCACGAATTCTACCCTTTCGCGGTACTAGCCCGGATTCAACCATTTTCTTGTACTGACACTGATTATACCATTTTTCGGTATTCGTCCGGACAGTTTTTCGGTACACGCACGGATTCTACCTTTTCGCGGGACTTGTCGGGATTCTAATATTTTCTGGTACTGACACAGATTCTACCATTTTTCGGCACTCGATCGGACAGTTTTTCGTTACTCGCACGAATTCTACCCTTTCGCGGTACTAGCCCGGATTCTACCATTTTCTTGTACTGACACTGATTCTACCATTTTTTGGTATTCGTCCGGACAGTTTTTCGGTACTCGCACGGATTCTACCTTTTCGCGGTACTTGTCGGGATTCTAATATTTTCTGGTACTGACACAGATTCTACCATTTTTCGGCACTCGATCGGACAGTTTTTCGTTACTCGCACGAATTCTACCCTTTCGCGGTACTAGCCCGGATTCAACCATTTTCTTGTACTGATACTGATTCTACCATTTTTCGGCAATCGATCGGACAGTTTTTCGTTACTGGCACGAATTCTACCCTTTCGCGGGTACTAGCCCGGATTCAACCATTTTCTTGTACTGACACTGATTATACCATTTTTCGGTATTCGTCCGGACAGTTTTTCGGTACACGCACGGATTCTACCTTTTCGCGGGACTTGTCGGGATTCTAATATTTTCTGGTACTGACACAGATTCTACCATTTTTCGGCACTCGATCGGACAGTTTTTCGTTACTCGCACGAATTCTACCCTTTCGCGGGTACTAGCCCGGATTCTACCATTTTCTTGTACTGACACTGATTCTACCATTTTTTGGTATTCGTCCGGACAGTTTTTCGGTACTCGCACGGATTCTACCTTTTCGCGGTACTTGCCGGGATTCTAATATTTTCTGGTACTGACACTGATTCTACCATTTTTCGGCACTCGATCGGACAGTTTTTCGTTGCTCGCACGAATTCTATCCTTTCGCGGGTACTAGCCCGGATTCTACCATTTTTTTGTACTGACACTGATTCAACCATTTTTCGGTATTCGTCCGGACAAATTTTCGGTACTCGCACGGATTCTACCCTTTCGCGGTACTAGCCCGGATTCTACCATTTTCTTGTACTGACACTGATTATACCATTTTTCGGTATTCGTCCGGACAGTTTTTCGGTACTCGCACGGATTATACCTTTTCGCGGTACTTGCCAGGATTCTACCATTTTCTGGTACTGGCACTGATTCTACCATTTTTCGGCACTCGATCGGAAAGTTTTTCGTTACTCACACGAATTCTACCCTTTCGCGGTACTAGCCCGGATTCTACCATTTTCTTGTACGGACACTGATTATACCATTTTTCGGTATTCGTCCGGACAGTTTTTCGGTACACGCACGGATTCTACCTTTTCGCGGGACTTGTCGGGATTCTAATATTTTCTGGTACTGACACAGATTCTACCATTTTTCGGCACTCGATCGGACAGTTTTTCGTTACTCGCACGAATTCTACCCTTTCGCGGTACTAGCCCGGATTCTACCATTTTCTTGTACTGACACTGATTCTACCATTTTTTGGTATTCGTCCGGACAGTTTTTCGGTACTCGCACGGATTCTACCTTTTCGCGGGTACTTGCCGGGATTCTAATATTTTTCTGGTACTGACACTGATTCTACCATTTTTCGGCACTCGATCGGACAGTTTTTCGTTGCTCGCACGAATTCTATCCTTTCGCGGTACTAGCCCGGATTCTACCATTTTTTTGTACTGACACTGATTCAACCATTTTTCGGTATTCGTCCGGACAAATTTTCGGTACTCGCACGGATTCTACCCTTTCGCGGTACTAGCCCGGATTCTACCATTTTCTTGTACTGACACTGATTATACCATTTTTCGGTATTCGTCCGGACAGTTTTTCGGTACTCGCACGGATTCTACCTTTTTGCAGTACTTGCCAGGATTCTACCATTTTCTGGTACTGACACTGATTCTACCATTTTTCGGCACTCGATCGGACAGTTTGTCGTTACTCGCACGAATTCTACCCTTTCGCGGTACTAGCCCGGATTCAACCATTTTCTTGTACTGACACTGATTCTACCATTTTTCGGCAATCGATCGGACAGTTTTTCGTTACTCGCACGAATTCTACCCTTTCGCGGTACTAGCCCGGATTCTACCATTTTTTTGTACTAACACTGATTATACCATTTTTCGGTATTCGTCCGGACAGTTTTTCGGTACTCGCACGGATTATACCTTTTCGCGGTACTTGCCAGGATTCTACCATTTTCTGGTACTGGCACTGATTCTACCATTTTTCGGCACTCGATCGGAAAGTTTTTCGTTACTCACACGAATTCTACCCTTTCGCGGTACTAGCCCGGATTCTACCATTTTCTTGTACGGACACTGATTATACCATTTTTCGGTATTCGTCCGGACAGTTTTTCGGTACTCGCACGGATTCTACCTTTTCGCGGTACTTGCCGGGATTCTAATATTTTCTGGTACTGACACTGATTCTACCATTTTTCGGCACTCGATCGGACAGTTTTTCGTTGCTCGCACGAATTCTATCCTTTCGCGGTACTAGCCCGGATTCTACCATTTTTTTGTACTGACACTGATTCTACCATTTTTCGGTATTCGTCCGGACAAATTTTCGGTACTCGCACGGATTCTACCCTTTCGCGGTACTAGCCCGGATTCTACCATTTTCTTGTACTGACACTGATTATACCATTTTTCGGTATTCGTCCGGACAGTTTTTCGGTACTCGCACGGATTCTACCTTTTTGCAGTACTTGCCAGGATTCTACCATTTTCTGGTACTGACACTGATTCTACCATTTTTCGGCACTCGATCGGACAGTTTGTCGTTACTCGCACGAATTCTACCCTTTCGCGGTACTAGCCCGGATTCAACCATTTTCTTGTACTGACACTGATTCTACCATTTTTCGGCAATCGATCGGACAGTTTTTCGTTACTCGCTCGAATTCTACCCTTTCGCGGTACTAGCCCGGATTCTACCATTTTCTTGTACTGACACTGATTCTACCATTTTTTGGTATTCGTCCGGACAGTTTTTCGGTACTCGCACGGATTCTACCTTTTCGCGGTACTTGCCGGGATTCTAATATTTTCTGGTACTGACACAGATTCTACCATTTTTCGGCACTCGATCGGACAGTTTTTCGTTACTCACACGAATTCTACCCTTTCGCGGTACTAGCCCGGATTCTACCATTTTCTTGTACGGACACTGATTATACCATTTTTCGGTATTCGTCCGGACAGTTTTTCGGTACTCGCACGGATTCTACCTTTTCGCGGTACTTGCCGGGATTCTAATATTTTCTGGTACTGACACTGATTCTACCATTTTTCGGCACTCGATCGGACAGTTTTTCGTTACTCGCACGAATTCTACCCTTTCGCGGTACTAGCCCGGATTCTACCATTTTCTTGTACTGACACTGATTCTACCATTTTTTGGTATTCGTCCGGACAGTTTTTCGGTACTCGCACAGATTCTACCTTTTCGCGGTACTTGTCGGGATTCTAATATTTTCTGGTACTGACACAGATTCTACCATTTTTCGGCACTCGATCGGACAGTTTTTCGGTACTCGCACGGATTCTACCTTTTCGCAGTACTTGCCAGGATTCTACCATTTTCTGGTACTGACACTGATTCTACCATTTTTCGGCACTCGATCGGACAGTTTGTCGTTACTCGCACGAATTCTACCCTTTCGCGGTACTAGCCCGGATTCAACCATTTTCTTGTACTGACACTGATTCTACCATTTTTCGGCAATCGATCGGACAGTTTTTCGTTACTCGCACGAATTCTACCCTTTCGCGGTACTAGCCCGGATTCTACCATTTTTTTGTACTGACACTGATTATACCATTTTTCGGTATTCGTCCGGACAGTTTTTCGGTACTCGCACGGATTATACCTTTTCGCGGTACTTGCCAGGATTCTACCATTTTCTGGTACTGGCACTGATTCTACCATTTTTCGGCACTCGATCGGACAATTTTTTGTTACTCGCACGAACTCTACCCTTTCGCGGTACTAGCCCGGATTGAACCATTTTCTTGTACTGACACTGATTGTACCATTTTTCGGTATTCGTCCGGACAGTTTTTCGGTACTCGCACGGATTCTACCTTTTCGCTATACTTGTGCGGATTCTACCATTTTCTGGTACAGACACTGATTATACCATTTTTCGGTATTCGTCCGAACACTTTTTCCGTACTCCAATGGATTCTACCTTTTCGCTGTACTAGCCCGGATTGTACCATTTTCTTGTACTGACACTGATTATACAATTTTTCGGTATTCGTCCGGACAGTTTTTCGGTACTCGCACGGATTCTACCTTTTCGCGGTACTAGCCCGGATTCTACCATTTTGTGGAAATGACACTGATTCTACCATTTTTCGGCACTCGATCGGACAGTTTTTCGGTACTCGCACGGATTCTACCTTTTCGCGGTACTAGCCCGGATTCTACCATTTTCTGGTACTGCCACTGATTCTACCATTTTTCGGCACTCGATCGGACAGTTTTTCGTTACTCGCACGAATTCTACCCTTTCGCGGTACTAGCCCGGATTCTACCATTTTCTTGTACTGACACTGATTCTACCATTTTTTGGTATTCGTCCGGACAGTTTTTCGGTACTCGCACGGATTCTACCTTTTCGCGGGTACTTGCCGGGATTCTAATATTTTCTGGTACTGACACAGATTCTACCATTTTTCGGCACTCGATCGGACAGTTTTTCGTTACTCACACGAATTCTACCCTTTCGCGGTACTAGCCCGGATTCTACCATTTTCTTGTACGGACACTGATTATACCATTTTTCGGTATTCGTCCGGACAGTTTTTCGGTACTCGCACGGATTCTACCTTTTCGCGGTACTTGCCGGGATTCTAATATTTTCTGGTACTGACACTGATTCTACCATTTTTCGGCACTCGATCGGACAGTTTTTCGTTACTCGCACGAATTCTACCCTTTCGCGGTACTAGCCCGGATTCTACCATTTTTTTGTACTGACACTGATTATACCATTTTTCGGTATTCGTCCGGACAGTTTTTCGGTACTCGCACGGATTATACCTTTTCGCGGTACTTGCCAGGATTCTACCATTTTCTGGTACTGGCACTGATTCTACCATTTTTCGGCACTCGATCGGACAATTTTTTGTTACTCGCACGAACTCTACCCTTTCGCGGTACTAGCCCGGATTGAACCATTTTCTTGTACTGACACTGATTGTACCATTTTTCGGTATTCGTCCGGACAGTTTTTCGGTACTCGCACGGATTCTACCTTTTCGCTGTACTTGTGCGGATTCTACCATTTTCTGGTACAGACACTGATTATACCATTTTTCGGTATTCGTCCGAACACTTTTTCCGTACTCCAATGGATTCTACCTTTTCGCTGTACTAGCCCGGATTGTACCATTTTCTTGTACTGACACTGATTATACAATTTTTCGGTATTCGTCCGGACAGTTTTTCGGTACTCGCACGGATTCTACCTTTTCGCGGTACTAGCCCGGATTCTACCATTTTGTGGAAATGACACTGATTCTACCATTTTTCGGCACTCGATCGGACAGTTTTTCGGTACTCGCACGGATTCTACCTTTTCGCGGTACTAGCCCGGATTCTACCATTTTCTGGTACTGCCACTGATTCTACCATTTTTCGGCACTCGATCGGACAGTTTTTCGTTACTCGCACGAATTCTACCCTTTCGCGGTACTAGCCCGGATTCTACCATTTTCTTGTACTGACACTGATTCTACCATTTTTTGGTATTCGTCCGGACAGTTTTTCGGTACTCGCACGGATTCTACCTTTTCGCGGTACTTGCCGGGATTCTAATATTTTCTGGTACTGACACAGATTCTACCATTTTTCGGCACTCGATCGGACAGTTTTTCGTTACTCACACGAATTCTACCCTTTCGCGGTACTAGCCCGGATTCTACCATTTTCTTGTACGGACACTGATTATACCATTTTTCGGTATTCGTCCGGACAGTTTTTCGGTACTCGCACGGATTCTACCTTTTCGCGGTACTTGCCGGGATTCTAATATTTTCTGGTACTGACACTGATTCTACCATTTTTCGGCACTCGATCGGACAGTTTTTCGTTACTCGCACGAATTCTACCCTTTCGCGGTACTAGCCCGGATTCTACCATTTTCTTGTACTGACACTGATTCTACACCATTTTTTGGTATTCGTCCGGACAGTTTTTCGGTACTCGCACGGATTCTACCTTTTCACGGTACTTGCCAGGATTCTACCATTTTCTGGTACTGACACTGAATCTACCATTTTTCGGCATTCGATCGGACAGTTTTTCGTTACTCACACGAATTCTACCCTTTCGCGGTACTAGCCCGGATTCTACCATTTTCTTGTACGGACACTGATTATACCATTTTTCGGTATTCGTCCGGACAGTTTTTCGGTACTCGCACGGATTCTACCTTTTCGCGGTACTTGCCGGGATTCTAATATTTTCTGGTACTGACACTGATTCTACCATTTTTCGGCACTCGATCGGACAGTTTTTCGTTACTCGCACGAATTCTACCCTTTCGCGGTACTAGCCCGGATTCTACCATTTTCTTGTACTGACACTGATTCTACCATTTTTTGGTATTCGTCCGGACAATTTTTCGGTACTCGCACGGATTCTACCTTTTCGCGGTACTTGCCCGGATTCTACCATTTTCTGGAACTGACACTGATTCTACCATTTTTCGGCACTCGATCGGACAGTTTTTCGTTACTCACACGAATTCTACCCTTTCGCGGTACTAGCCCGGATTCTACCATTTTCTTGGACGGACACTGATTATACCATTTTTCGGTATTCGTCCGGACAGTTTTTCGGTACTCGCACGGATTCTACCTTTTCGCAGTACTTGCCAGGATTCTACCATTTTCTGGTACTGACACTGAATCTACCATTTTTCGGCACTCGATCGGACAGTTTTTCGTTGCTCGCACGAATTCTACCCTTTCGCGGTACTAGCCCGGATTCTACCATTTTCTTGTACTGACACTGATTCTACCATTTTTTGGTATTCGTCCGGACAGTTTTTCGGTACTCGCACGGATTATACCTTTTCGCGGTACTTGCCAGGATTCTACCATTTTCTGGTACTGGCACTGATTCTACCATTTTTCGGCACTCGATCGGACAGTTTTTCGTTACTCACACGAATTCTGCCCTTTCGCGGTACTAGCCCGGATTCTACCATTTTCTTGTACGGACACTGATTATACCATTTTTCGGTATTCGTCCGGACAGTTTTTCGGTACTCGCACGGATTCTACCTTTTCGCAGTACTTGCCAGGATTCTACCATTTTCTGGTACTGACACTGAATCTACCATTTTTCGGCACTCGATCGGACAGTTTTTCGTTACTCACACGAATTCTACCCTTTCGCGGTACTAGCCCGGATTCTACCATTTTCTTGTACGGACACTGATTATACCATTTTTCGGTATTCGTCCGGACAGTTTTTCGGTACTCGCACGGATTCTACCTTTTCGCGGTACTTGCCGGGATTCTAATATTTTCTGGTACTGACACTGATTCTACCATTTTTCGGCACTCGATCGGACAGTTTTTCGTTACTCGCACGAATTCTACCCTTTCGCGGTACTAGCTCGGATTCTACCATTTTCTTGTACTGACACTGATTCTACCATTTTTTGGTATTCGTCCGGACAATTTTTCGGTACTCGCACGGATTCTACCTTTTCGCGGTACTTGCCCGGATTCTACCATTTTCTGGAACTGACACTGATTCTACCATTTTTCGGCACTCGATCGGACAGTTTTTCGTTACTCACACCGAATTCTACCCTTTCGCGGTACTAGCCCGGATTCTACCATTTTCTTGTACGGACACTGATTATACCATTTTTCGGTATTCGTCCGGACAATTTTTCGGTACTCGCACGGATTCTACCTTTTCGCAGTACTTGCCAGGATTCTACCATTTTCTGGTAGTGACACTGAATCTACCATTTTTCGGCACTCGATCGGACAGTTTTTCGTTGCTCGCACGAATTCTACCCTTTCGCGGTACTAGCCCGGATTCTACCATTTTCTTGTACTGACACTGATTCTACCATTTTTTGGTATTCGTCCGGACAGTTTTTCGGTACTCGCACGGATTCTACCTTTTCGCGGTACTTGCCGGGATTCTAATATTTTCTGGTACTGACACAGATTCTACCATTTTTCGGCACTCGATCGGACAGTTTTTCGTTGCTCGCACGAATTCTATCCTTTCGCGGTACTAGCCCGGATTCTACCATTTTTTTGTACTGACACTGATTCTACCATTTTTCGGTATTCGTCCGGACAGTTTTTCGGTACTCGCACGGATTCTACCTTTTTGCGGTACTTGCCGGGATTCTACCATTTTATGGTACTGAAACTGATTCTACCATTTTTTGGTATTCGTCCGGACAGTTTTTCGGTACTCGCACGGATTCTACCTTTTCGCGGTACTTGTCGGGATTCTAATATTTTCTGGTACTGACACAGATTCTACCATTTTTCGGCACTCGATCGGACAGTTTTTCGTTACTCGCACGAATTCTTCCCTTTCGCGGTACTAGCCCGGATTCAACCATTTTCTTGTACTGACACTGATTCTACCATTTTTCGGCAATCGATCGGACAGTTTTTCGTTACTGGCACGAATTCTACCCTTTCGCGGTACTAGCCCGGATTCAACCATTTTCTTGTACTGACATTGATTATACCATTTTTCGGTATTCGTCCGGACAGTTTTTCGGTACTCGCACGGATTCTACCTTTTCGCGGTACTTGCCGGGATTCTAATATTTTCTGGTACTGACACAGATTCTACCATTTTTCGGCACTCGATCGGACAGTTTTTCGTTACTCGCACGAATTCTACCCTTTCGCGGTACTAGCCCGGATTCAACCATTTTCTTGTACTGACACTGATTCTACCATTTTTCGGCAATCGATCGGACAGTTTTTCGTTACTCACACGAATTCTACCCTTTCGCGGTACTAGCCCGGATTCTACCATTTTCTTGTACGGACACTGATTATACCATTTTTCGGTATTCGTCCGGACAATTTTTCGGTACTCGCACGGATTCTACCTTTTCGCGGTACTTGCCCGGATTCTACCATTTTCTGGAACTGACACTGATTCTACCATTTTTCGGCACTCGATCGGACAGTTTTTCGTTACTCACACGAATTCTACCCTTTCGCGGTACTAGCCCGGATTCTACCATTTTCTTGTACGGACACTGATTATACCATTTTTCGGTATTCGTCCGGACAGTTTTTCGGTACTCGCACGGATTCTACCTTTTCGCGGTACTTGCCAGGATTCTACCATTTTCTGGTACTGACACTGAATCTACCATTTTTCGGCACTCGATCGGACAGTTTTTCGTTTCTCGCACGAATTCTACCCTTTCGCGGTACTAGCCTGGATTCTACCATTTTCTTGTACTGACACTGATTCTACCATTTTTTGGTATTCGTCCGGACAGTTTTTCGGTACTCGCACGGATTCTACCTTTTCGCGGTACATGCCGGGATTCTAATATTTTCTGGTACTGACACTGATTCTACCATTTTTCGGCACTCGATCGGACAGTTTTTCGTTACTCACACGAATTCTACCCTTTCGCGGTACTAGCCCGGATTCTACCATTTTCTTGTACGGACACTGATTATACCATTTTTCGGTATTCGTCCGGACAGTTTTTCGGTACTCGCACGGATTCTACCTTTTCGCGGTACTTGCAAGGATTCTACCATTTTCTGGTACTGACACTGAATCTACCATTTTTCGGCACTCGATCGGACAGTTTTTCGTTACTCGCACGAATTCTACCCTTTCGCGGTAATAGCCCGGATTCTACCATTTTCTTGTACTGACACTGATTATACCATTTTTTGGTATTCGTCCGGACAATTTTTCGGTACTCGCACGGATTCTACCTTTTCGCGGTACTTGCCCGGATTCTACCATTTTCTGGAACTGACACTGATTCTACCATTTTTCGGCACTCGATCGGACAGTTTTTCGTTACTCCCACGAATTCTACCCTTTCGCGGTACTAGCCCGGATTCTACCATTTTCTTGTACGGACACTGATTATACCATTTTTCGGTATTCGTCCGGACAGTTTTTCGGTACTCGCACGGATTCTACCTTTTCGCGGTACCAACCCGGATTCTACAATTTTCTGGTACTGACACTGATTATACCATTTTTCGGTATTCGTCGGGACAGTTTTTCGGTACTCGCACGGATTCTACCTTTTCGCGGTACTAGCCCCGATTCTACCATTTTCTGGTACTGACACTGATTATACCTTTTTTCGGTATTCGTCCGGACAGTTTTTCCGTACTCGCATGGATTCTACCTTTTCGCGGTACTTGCCGGGATTCTAATATTTTCTGGTACTGACACAGATTCTACCATTTTTCGGCACTCGATCGGACAGTTTTTCGTTGCTCGCACGAATTCTATCCTTTCGCGGCACTAGCCCCTATTCTACCATTTTCTTGTACTGACACTGATTATACCATATTTCGGTATTCGTCCGGACAGTTTTTCGGTACTCGCACGGATTCTACCTTTTCGCGGGTACTAGCCCGGATTCTACCATTTCCTGGAACTGACACTGATTCTACCATTTTTCGGCACTCGATCGGACAGTTTTTCGTTACTCGCACGAATTCTACCCTTTCGCGGCACTAGCCCCTATTCTACCATTTTCTTGTACTGACACTGATTATACCATTTTTCGGTATTCGTCCGGACAGTTTTTCGGTACTCGCACGGATTCTACCTTTTCGCGGGTACTTGCCCGGATTCTACCATTTTCTGGAACTGACACTGATTCTACCATTTTTCGGCACTCGATCGGATAGTTTATCGTTACTCGCACGAATTCTACCCTTTCGCGGTACTAGCCCGGATTCTACCATTTTCTTGTACTGACACTGATTATACCATTTTTCGGTATTCGTCCGGACAGTTTTTTGGTACTCGCACGGATTCTACCTTTTCGCGGTACTAGCCCGGATTCTACCATTTTCTGGAAGTGACACTGATTCTACCATTTTTCGGCACTCGATCGGACAGTTTTTCGTTACTCGCACGAATTCTACCATTTCGCGGCACTAGCCCCTATTCTACCATTTTCTTGTACTGACACTGATTATACCATTTTTCGATATTCGTCCGGACAGTTTTTCGGTACTCGCACGGATTCTACCTTTTCGCGGTACTTGCCAGGATTCTACCATTTTCTGGTACTGACACTGAATCTACCATTTTTCGGCACTCGATCGGACAGTTTTTCGTTCCTCGCACGAATTCTACCCTTTCGCGGTACTAGCCTGGATTCTACCATTTTCTTGTACTGACACTGATTCTACCATTTTTTGGTATTCGTCCGGACAATTTTTCGGTACTCGCACGGATTCTACCTTTTCGCGGTACTTGCCCGGATTCTACCATTTTCTGGAACTGACACTGATTCTACCATTTTTCGGCACTCGATCGGACAGTTTTTCGTTACTCACACGAATTCTACCCTTTCGCGGTACTAGCCCGGATTCTACCATTTTCTTGTACGGACACTGATTATACCATTTTTCGGTATTCGTCCGGACAGTTTTTCGGTACTCGCACGGATTCTACCTTTTCGCAGTACTTGCCAGGATTCTACCATTTTCTGGTACTGACACTGAATCTACCATTTTTCGGCACTCGATCGGACAGTTTTTCGTTACTCGCACGAATTCTACCCTTTCGCGGTACTAGCCCGGATTCTACCATTTTCTTGTACTGACACTGATTCTACCATTTTTTGGTATTCGTCTGGACAGTTTTTCGGTACTCGCACGGATTCTACCTTTTCGCGGTACTTGCCGGGATTCTAATATTTTCTGGTACTGACACAGATTCTACCATTTTTCGGCACTCGATCGGACAGTTTTTCGTTGCTCGCACGAATTCTATCCTTTCGCGGTACTAGCCCGGATTCTACCATTTTTTTGTACTGACACTGATTCTACCATTTTTCGGTATTCGTCCGGACAGTTTTTCGGTACTCGCACGGATTCTACCTTTTCGCGGTACTTGCCCGGATTCTACCATTTTCTGGAACTGACACTGATTCTACCATTTTTCGGCACTCGATCGGACAGTTTTTCGTTACTCACACGAATTCTACCCTTTCGCGGTACTAGCCCGGATTCTACCATTTTCTTGTACGGACACTGATTATACCATTTTTCGGTATTCGTCCGGACAGTTTTTCGGTACTCGCACGGATTATACCTTTTCGCGGTACTTGCCAGGATTCTACCATTTTCTGGTACTGGCACTGATTCTACCATTTTGCGGCACTCGATCGGACAGTTTTTCGTTACTCACACGAATTCTACCCTTTCGCGGTACTAGCCCGGATTCTACCATTTTCTTGTACGGACACTGATTATACCATTTTTCGGTATTCGTCCGGACAGTTTTTCGGTACTCGCACGGATTCTACCTTTTCGCAGTACTTGCCAGGATTCTACCATTTTCTGGTACTGACACTGAATCTACCATTTTTCGGCACTCGATCGGACAGTTTTTCGTTACTCCCACGAATTCTACCCTTTCGCGGGTACTAGCCCGGATTCTACCATTTTCTTGTACGGACACTGATTATACCATTTTTCGGTATTCGTCCGGACAGTTTTTCGGTACTCGCACGGATTCTACCTTTTCGCGGGTACCAACCCGGATTCTACAATTTTCTGGTACTGACACTGATTATACCATTTTTCGGTATTCGTCGGGACAGTTTTTCGGTACTCGCACGGATTCTACCTTTTCGCGGTACTAGCCCCGATTCTACCATTTTCTGGTACTGACACTGATTATACCTTTTTTCGGTATTCGTCCGGACAGTTTTTCCGTACTCGCATGGATTCTACCTTTTCGCGGTACTTGCCGGGATTCTAATATTTTCTGGTACTGACACAGATTCTACCATTTTTCGGCACTCGATCGGACAGTTTTTCGTTGCTCGCACGAATTCTATCCTTTCGCGGCACTAGCCCCTATTCTACCATTTTCTTGTACTGACACTGATTATACCATATTTCGGTATTCGTCCGGACAGTTTTTCGGTCCTCGCACGGATTCTACCTTTTCGCGGTACTAGCCCGGATTCTACCATTTCCTGGAACTGACACTGATTCTACCATTTTTCGGCACTCGATCGGACAGTTTTTCGTTACTCGCACGAATTCTACCCTTTCGCGGCACTAGCCCCTATTCTACCATTTTCTTGTACTGACACTGATTATACCATTTTTCGGTATTCGTCCGGACAGTTTTTCGGTACTCGCACGGATTCTACCTTTTCGCGGGTACTTGCCAGGATTCTACCATTTTCTGGTACTGACACTGATTATACCATTTTTCGGTATTCGTCCGGACAGTTTTTCGGTACTCGCACGGATTCTACCTTTTCGCGGTACTAGCCCGGATTCTACCATTTTCTGGTACTGCCACTGATTCTACCATTTTTCGGTATTCGTCCGGACAGTTTTTCCGTACTCGCATGGATTGTACCTTCTCGCGGTACTGGCCCAGATTGTACCATTTTCTTGTACTGACACTGATTATACCATTTTTCGGTATTCGTCCGGACAGTTTTTTGGTACTCGCACGGATTCTACCTTTTCGCGGTACTAGCCCGGATTCTACCATTTTCTGGAAGTGACACTGATTCTACCATTTTTCGGCACTCGATCGGACAGTTTTTCGTTACTCGCACGAATTCTACCATTTCGCGGCACTAGCCCCTATTCTACCATTTTCTTGTACTGACACTGATTATACCATTTTTCGATATTCGTCCGGACAGTTTTTCGGTACTCGCACGGATTCTACCTTTTCGCGGTCCTAGCCCGGATTCTACCATTTTCTGGAAGTGACACTGATTCTACCATTTTTTGGCACTCGATCGGACAGTTTTTCGTTACTCGCACGAATTCTACCCTTTCGCGGTACTAGCCCGGATTCTACCATTTTTCGGTATTCGTCCGGACAGTTTTTCGGTACTCGCACGGATTCTACCTTTTCGCGGTACTTGCCAGGATTCTACCATTTTCTGGTACTGACACTGATTATACCATTTTTCGGTATTCGTCCGGACAGTTTTTCGGTACTCGCACGGATTCTACCTTTTCGCGGTACTAGCCCGGATTCTACCATTTTCTGGTACTGCCACTGATTCTACCATTTTTCGGTATTCGTCCGGACAGTTTTTCCGTACTCGCATGGATTGTACCTTCTCGCGGTACTGGCCCAGATTGTACCATTTTCTTGTACTGACACTGATTATACCATTTTTCGGTATTCGTCCGGACAGTTTTTTGGTACTCGCACGGATTCTACCTTTTCGCGGGTACTAGCCCGGATTCTACCATTTTCTGGAAGTGACACTGATTCTACCATTTTTCGGCACTCGATCGGACAGTTTTTCGTTACTCGCACGAATTCTACCATTTCGCGGCACTAGCCCCTATTCTACCATTTTCTTGTACTGACACTGATTATACCATTTTTCGATATTCGTCCGGACAGTTTTTCGGTACTCGCACGGATTCTACCTTTTCGCGGTACTTGCCAGGATTCTACCATTTTCTGGTACTGACACTGAATCTACCATTTTTCGGCACTCGATCGGACAGTTTTTCGTTCCTCGCACGAATTCTACCCTTTCGCGGGTACTAGCCTGGATTCTACCATTTTCTTGTACTGACACTGATTCTACCATTTTTTGGTATTCGTCCGGACAATTTTTCGGTACTCGCACGGATTCTACCTTTTCGCGGTACTTGCCCGGATTCTACCATTTTCTGGAACTGACACTGATTCTACCATTTTTCGGCACTCGATCGGACAGTTTTTCGTTACTCACACGAATTCTACCCTTTCGCGGGTACTAGCCCGGATTCTACCATTTTCTTGTACGGACACTGATTATACCATTTTTCGGTATTCGTCCGGACAGTTTTTCGGTACTCGCACGGATTCTACCTTTTCGCAGTACTTGCCAGGATTCTACCATTTTCTGGTACTGACACTGAATCTACCATTTTTCGGCACTCGATCGGACAGTTTTTCGTTACTCGCACGAATTCTACCCTTTCGCGGTACTAGCCCGGATTCTACCATTTTCTTGTACTGACACTGATTCTACCATTTTTTGGTATTCGTCCGGACAGTTTTTCGGTACTCGCACGGATTCTACCTTTTCGCGGGTACTTGCCGGGATTCTAATATTTTCTGGTACTGACACAGATTCTACCATTTTTCGGCACTCGATCGGACAGTTTTTCGTTGCTCGCACGAATTCTATCCTTTCGCGGTACTAGCCCGGATTCTACCATTTTTTTGTACTGACACTGATTCTACCATTTTTCGGTATTCGTCCGGACAGTTCTTCGGTACTCGCACGGATTCTACCTTTTCGCAGTACTTGCCCGGATTCTACCATTTTCTGGAACTGACACTGATTCTACCATTTTTCGGCACTCGATCGGACAGTTTTTCGTTACTCACACGAATTCTACCCTTTCGCGGTACTAGCCCGGATTCTACCATTTTCTTGTACGGACACTGATTATACCATTTTTCGGTATTCGTCCGGACAGTTTTTCGTTACTCGCACGAATTCTACCCTTTCGCGGTACTAGCCCGGATTCTACCATTTTCTTGTACTGACACTGATTATACCATTTTTCGGTATTCGTCCGGACAGTTTTTCGGTACTCGCATGGATTCTACCTTTTCGCGGTACTAGCCCGGATTCTACCATTTTCTGGAACTGACACTGATTCTACCATTTTCTTGTACTGACACTCATTATACCATTTTTCGGTATTCGTCCGGACAGTTTTTTGGTACTCGCACGGATTCTACCTTTTCGCGATACTAGCCCGAATTCTACTATTTTCTGGAACTGACACTGATTCTACCATTTTTCGGCACTCGATCGGACAGTTTTTCGGTACTCGCACGGATTCTACCTTTTCGCGGTACTAGCCCGGATTCTACCATTTTCTGGAAGTGACACTGATTCTACCATTTTTCGGCACTCGATCGGACAGTTTTTCGTTACTCGCACGAATTCTACCATTTCGCGGCACTAGCCCCTATTCTACCATTTTCTTGTACTGACACTGATTATACCATTTTTCGATATTCGTCCGGACAGTTTTTCGGTACTCGCACGGATTCTACCTTTTCGCGGGTACTTGCCAGGATTCTACCATTTTCTGGTACTGACACTGAATCTACCATTTTTCGGCACTCGATCGGACAGTTTTTCGTTCCTCGCACGAATTCTACCCTTTCGCGGTACTAGCCTGGATTCTACCATTTTCTTGTACTGACACTGATTCTACCATTTTTTGGTATTCGTCCGGACAATTTTTCGGTACTCGCACGGATTCTACCTTTTCGCGGGTACTTGCCCGGATTCTACCATTTTCTGGAACTGACACTGATTCTACCATTTTTCGGCACTCGATCGGACAGTTTTTCGTTACTCACACGAATTCTACCCTTTCGCGGTACTAGCCCGGATTCTACCATTTTCTTGTACGGACACTGATTATACCATTTTTCGGTATTCGTCCGAACAGTTTTTCGGTACTCGCACGGATTCTACCTTTTCGCAGTACTTGCCAGGATTCTACCATTTTCTGGTACTGACACTGAATCTACCATTTTTCGGCACTCGATCGGACAGTTTTTCGTTACTCGCACGAATTCTACCCTTTCGCTGGTACTAGCCCGGATTCTACCATTTTCTTGTACTGACACTGATTCTACCATTTTTTGGTATTCGTCCGGACAGTTTTTCGGTACTCGCACGGATTCTACCTTTTCGCGGGTACTTGCCGGGATTCTAATATTTTCTGGTACTGACACAGATTCTACCATTTTTCGGCACTCGATCGGACAGTTTTTCGTTGCTCGCACGAATTCTATCCTTTCGCGGTACTAGCCCGGATTCTACCATTTTTTTGTACTGACACTGATTCTACCATTTTTCGGTATTCGTCCGGACAGTTCTTCGGTACTCGCACGGATTCTACCTTTTCGCAGTACTTGCCCGGATTCTACCATTTTCTGGAACTGACACTGATTCTACCATTTTTCGGCACTCGATCGGACAGTTTTTCGTTACTCACACGAATTCTACCCTTTCGCGGTACTAGCCCGGATTCTACCATTTTCTTGTACGGACACTGATTATACCATTTTTCGGTATTCGTCCGGACAGTTTTTCGGTACTCGCACGGATTCTACCTTTTCGCAGTACTTGCCAGGATTCTACCATTTTCTGGTACTGACACTGAATCTACCATTTTTCGGCACTCGATCGGACAGTTTTTCGTTACTCGCACGAATTCTACCCTTTCGCGGGTACTAGCCCGGATTCTACCATTTTCTTGTACTGACACTGATTCTACCATTTTTTGGTATTCGTCCGGACAGTTTTTCGGTACTCGCACGGATTCTACCTTTTCGCGGGTACTTGCCGGGATTCTAATATTTTCTGGTACTGACACAGATTCTACCATTTTTCGGCACTCGATCGGACAGTTTTTCGTTGCTCGCACGAATTCTATCCTTTCGCGGTACTAGCCCGGATTCTACCATTTTTTTGTACTGACACTGATTCTACCATTTTTCGGTATTCGTCCGGACAGTTCTTCGGTACTCGCACGGATTCTACCTTTTCGCAGTACTTGCCCGGATTCTACCATTTTCTGGAACTGACACTGATTCTACCATTTTTCGGCACTCGATCGGACAGTTTTTCGTTACTCACACGAATTCTACCCTTTCGCGGGTACTAGCCCGGATTCTACCATTTTCTTGTACGGACACTGATTATACCATTTTTCGGTATTCGTCCGGACAGTTTTTCGTTACTCGCACGAATTCTACCCTTTCGCGGTACTAGCCCGGATTCTACCATTTTCTTGTACTGACACTGATTATACCATTTTTCGGTATTCGTCCGGACAGTTTTTCGGTACTCGCATGGATTCTACCTTTTCGCGGTACTAGCCCGGATTCTACCATTTTCTGGAACTGACACTGATTCTACCATTTTCTTGTACTGACACTCATTATACCATTTTTCGGTATTCGTCCGGACAGTTTTTCGGTACTCGCACGGATTCTACCTTTTCGCGATACTAGCCCGAATTCTACTATTTTCTGGAACTGACACTGATTCTACCATTTTTCGGCACTCGATCGGACAGTTTTTCGGTACTCGCACGGATTCTACCTTTTCGCGGTACTAGCCCGGATTCTACCATTTTCTGGAAGTGACACTGATTCTACCATTTTTCGGCACTCGATCGGACAGTTTTTCGTTACTCGCACGAATTCTACCATTTCGCGGCACTAGCCCCTATTCTACCATTTTCTTGTACTGACACTGATTATACCATTTTTCGATATTCGTCCGGACAGTTTTTCGGTACTCGCACGGATTCTACCTTTTCGCGGTACTTGCCAGGATTCTACCATTTTCTGGTACTGACACTGAATCTACCATTTTTCGGCACTCGATCGGACAGTTTTTCGTTCCTCGCACGAATTCTACCCTTTCGCGGTACTAGCCTGGATTCTACCATTTTCTTGTACTGACACTGATTCTACCATTTTTTGGTATTCGTCCGGACAATTTTTCGGTACTCGCACGGATTCTACCTTTTCGCGGTACTTGCCCGGATTCTACCATTTTCTGGAACTGACACTGATTCTACCATTTTTCGGCACTCGATCGGACAGTTTTTCGTTACTCACACGAATTCTACCCTTTCGCGGTACTAGCCCGGATTCTACCATTTTCTTGTACGGACACTGATTATACCATTTTTCGGTATTCGTCCGAACAGTTTTTCGGTACTCGCACGGATTCTACCTTTTCGCAGTACTTGCCAGGATTCTACCATTTTCTGGTACTGACACTGAATCTACCATTTTTCGGCACTCGATCGGACAGTTTTTCGTTACTCGCACGAATTCTACCCTTTCGCGGTACTAGCCCGGATTCTACCATTTTCTTGTACTGACACTGATTCTACCATTTTTTGGTATTCGTCCGGACAGTTTTTCGGTACTCGCACGGATTCTACCTTTTCGCGGTACTTGCCGGGATTCTAATATTTTCTGGTACTGACACAGATTCTACCATTTTTCGGCACTCGATCGGACAGTTTTTCGTTGCTCGCACGAATTCTATCCTTTCGCGGTACTAGCCCGGATTCTACCATTTTTTTGTACTGACACTGATTCTACCATTTTTCGGTATTCGTCCGGACAGTTCTTCGGTACTCGCACGGATTCTACCTTTTCGCAGTACTTGCCCGGATTCTACCATTTTCTGGAACTGACACTGATTCTACCATTTTTCGGCACTCGATCGGACAGTTTTTCGTTACTCACGAATTCTACCCTTTCGCGGTACTAGCCCGGATTCTACCATTTTCATGTACGGACACTGATTATACCATTTTTCGGTATTCGTCCGGACAGTTTTTCGGTACTCGCACGGATTATACCTTTTCGCGGTACTTGCCAGGATTCTACCATTTTCTGGTACTGGCACTGATTCTACCATTTTGCGGCACTCGATCGGACAGTTTTTCGTTACTCACACGAATTCTACCCTTTCGCGGTACTAGCCCGGATTCTACCATTTTCTTGTACGGACACTGATTATACCATTTTTCGGTATTCGTCCGGAAAGTTTTTCGGTACTCGCACGGATTCTACCTTTTCGCAGTACTTGCCAGGATTCTACCATTTTCTGGTACTGACACTGAATCTACCATTTTTCGGCACTCGATCGGACAGTTTTTCGTTACTCACATGGATTCTACCTTTTCGCGGGTACTAGCCCGGATTGTACCATTTTCTTGTACTGACACCGATTATACCATTTTTCGGTATTCGTCCGGACAGTTTTTCGGTACTCGCTCGGATTCTACCTCTTCGCTGTACTTGCCTGGATTCTACCATTTTCTGGTAGTGACACTGATTATACCATTTTTCGGTATTCGTCCGGACAGTTTTTCGGTACTCGCACGGATTCTACCTTTTCGCGGTACTTGCCGGGATTCTACCATTTTCTGGAACTCACAATGATTCTACCATTTTTCGGCACTCGATCGGACACTTTTTCGTTACTCGCACGAATTCTACCCTTTCGCGGTACTAGCCCGGGTTCTACCATTTTCTGCTACTGACACTGATTATACCATTTTTCGGTATTCGTCCGGACAGTTTTTCGGTACTCGCACGGATTCTACGTTTTCGCGGTACTTGCCAGGATTCAACCATTTTCTGGTAATGACACTGATTATACCATTTTTCGGTATTCGTCCGGACAGTTTTTCGGTACTCGCACGGATTCTACCTTTTCGCGGTACTAGCCCGGATTCTACCATTTTCTGGTACTGCCACTGATTCTACCATTTTTCGGTATTCGTCCGGACAGTTTTTCCGTACTCGCATGGATTGTACCTTTTCGCGGTACTGGCCCAGATTGTACCATTTTCTTGTACTGACACTGATTATACCATTTTTCGGTATTCGTCCGGACAGTTTTTTGGTACTCGCACGGATTCTACCTTTTCGCGGGTACTAGCTCGGATTCTACCATTTTCTGGAACTGACACTGATTCTACCATTTTTCGGCACTCGATCGGACATTTTTTCGTTACTCGCACGAATTCTACCCTTTCGCGGGTACTAGCCCGGATTCGACCATTTTCTTGTACTGACACTGATTATACCATTTTTCGGTATTCGTCCGGACAGTTTTTCGTTACTCGCACGAATTCTACCCTTTCTCGGTACTAGGCCGGATTCTACCATTTTCTGGTACTGACACTGATTATACCATTTTTCGGTATTCGTCCGGACACTTTTTCGGTACTCGCACGGATTCTACCTTTTCGCGGTACTAGCCCGGATTCTAGCATTTTCTGGAACTGACACTGATTCTACCATTTTTCGGCACTCGATCGGACAGTTTTTCGTTACTCACATGGATTCTACCTTTTCGCGGTACTAGCCCGGATTGTACCATTTTCTTGTACTGACACCGATTATACCATTTTTCGGTATTCGTCCGGACAGTTTTTCCGTACTCGCATGTATTCTACCTTTTCGCGGTACTGGCCCGGATTCTACCATTTTTCGGTATTCGTCCGGACAGTTTTTCGGTACTCGCACAGATTCTACCTTTTCGCGGTACTTGCCGGGATTCTACCATTTTCTGGAACTCACAATGATTCTACCATTTTTCGGCACTCGATCGGACAGTTTTTCGTTACTCGCACGAATTCTACCCTTTCACGGTACTAGCCCAGGTTCTACCATTTTCTGCTACTGACACTGATTATACCATTTTTCGGTATTCGTCCGGACAGTTTTTCGGTACTCGCATGGATTCTACCTTTTCGCGGTACTTGCCGGGATTCTACCATTTTCTGGAACTCACACTGATTCTACCATTTTTCGGCACTCGATCGGACAGTTTTTCGTTACTCACATGGATTCTACCTTTTCGCGGTACTAGCCCGGATTGTACCATTTTCTTGTACTGACACCGATTATACCATTTTTCGGTATTCGTCCGGACAGTTTTTCGGTACTCGCTTGGATTCTACCTCTTCGCTGTACTTGCCCGGATTCTACCATTTTCTGGTAGTGACACTGATTATACCATTTTTCGGTATTCGTCCGGACAGTTTTTCGGTACTCGCACGGATTCTACCTTTTCGCGGGTACTTGCCGGGATTCTACCATTTTCTGGAACTCACAATGATTCTACCATTTTTCGGCACTCGATCGGACACTTTTTCGTTACTCGCACGAATTCTACCCTTTCGCGGTACTAGCCCGGGTTCTACCATTTTCTGCTACTGACACTGATTATACCATTTTTCGGTATTCGTCCGGACAGTTTTTCGGTACTCGCACGGATTCTACGTTTTCGCGGGTACTTGCCAGGATTCAACCATTTTCTGGTACTGACACTGATTATACCATTTTTCGGTATTCGTCCGGACAGTTTTTCGGTACTCGCACGGATTCTACCTTTTCGAGGTACTAGCCCGGATTCTACCATTTTCTGGTACTGCCACTGATTCTACCATTTTTCGGTATTCGTCCGGACAGTTTTTCCGTACTCGCATGGATTGTACCTTTTCGCGGTACTGGCCCAGATTGTACCATTTTCTTGTACTGACACTGATTATACCATTTTTCGGTATTCGTCCGGACAGTTTTTTGGTACTCGCACGGATTCTACCTTTTCGCGGTAATAGCCCGGATTCTACCATTTTCTGGAAGTGACACTGATTCTACCATTTTTCGGCACTCGATCGGACAGTTTTTCGTTACTCGCACGAATTCTACCCTTTCGCGGCACTAGCCCCTATTCTACCATTTTCTTGTACTGACACTGATTATACCATTTTTCGATATTCGTCCGGACAGTTTTTCGGTACTCGCACGGATTCTACCTTTTCGCAGTACTAGCCCGGATTCTACCGTTTTCTGGTACTGCCACTGATTCTACCATTTTTCGATATTCGTCCGGACAGTTTTTCCGTACTCGCATGTATTCTACCTTTTCGCGGTACTGGCCCGGATTGTACCATTTTCTTGTACTGACACTGATTATAACATTTTTCGGTATTCGTCCGGACAATTTTTCGGTACTCGCACGGATTCTACCTTTTCGCGGTACTAGCCCGGATTCTACCATTTTCTGGAACTGACACTGATTCTACCATTTTTCGGCACTCGATCGGACATTTTTTCGTTACTCGCACGAATTCTACCCTTTCGCGGTACTAGCCCGGATTCAACCATTTTCTTGTACTGACACTGATTATACCATTTTTCGGTATTCGTCCGGACAGTTTTTCGGTACTCGCACGGATTCTACCTTTTCGCGGTACTAGCCCGGATTCTACCATTTTCTGGTACTGACACTGATTATACCATTTTTCGGTATTCGTCCGGACAGTTTTTCGGTACTCGCACGGATTCTACCTTTTCGCGGTACTAGCCCGGATTCTACCATTTTCTTGTACTGACACTGATTATAACATTTTTCGGTATTCGTCCGGACAATTTTTCGGTACTCGCACGGATTCTACCTTTTCGCGGTACTAGCTCGGATTCTACCATTTTCTGGAACTGACACTGATTCTACCATTTTTCGGCACTCGATCGGACATTTTTTCGTTACTCACACGAATTCTACCCTTTCGCGGTACTAGCCCGGATTCGACCATTTTCTTGTACTGACACTGATTATACCATTTTTCGGTATTCGTCCGGACAGTTTTTCGGTACTCGCACGGATTCTACCTTTTCGCGGTACTAGCCCGGATTCTACCATTTTCTGGTACTGACACTGATTATACCATTTTTCGGTATTCGTCCGGACTGTTTTTCGGTACTCGCACGGATTCTACCTTTTCGCGGGTACTACCCCGGATTCTACCATTTTCTGGAAGTGACACTGATTCTACCATTTTTTGGCACTCGATCGGACAGTTTTTCGTTACTCGCACGAATTCTACCCTTTCGCGGCACTAGCCCCTATTCTACCATTTTCTGGTACTGACACTGATTATACCATTTTTCGGTATTCGTCCGGACAGTTTTTCGGTACTCGCACGGATTCTACCTTTTCGCGGTACTAGCCCGGATTCTACCATTTTCTGGTACTGACACTGATTCTACCATTTATCGGCCCACGATCGGACAGTTTTTCGTTACTCGCACGAATTCTACCCTTTCGCGGGTACTAGCCCGGATTCAACCATTTTCTTGTACTGACACTGATTATACCATTTTTCGGTATTCGTCCGGACAGTTTTTCGGTACTCGCACGGATTCTACCTTTTCGCTGTACTAGCCCGGATTCTACCATTTTCTGGAACTGACACTGATTCTACCATTTTTCGGCACTCGATCGGACAGTTTTTCGGTACTCGCACGGATTCTACCTTTTCGCGGTACTTGCCCGGATTCTACCATTTTCTGGTACTGACACTGATTATACCTTTTTTCGGTATTCGTCCGGACAGTTTTTCCGTACCCGCATGGATTCTACCTTTTCGCAAGGTACTAGCCCGGAACCTACCATTTTCTTGTACTGACACTGATTATACCATTTTTCGGTATTCGTCCGGACAGTTTTTCGGTACTCGCACGGATTCTACCTTTTCGCGGTACTTGCCATGATTCTACCATTTTCTGGTACTGACACTGATTCTATCATTTTTCGGCACTCGATCAGACAATTTTTCGTTACTCGCACGAATTCCACCCTTTCGCGGTACTAGCCCGGGTTCTACCATTTTCTGCTACTGACACTGATTATACCATTTGTCGGTATTCGTCCGGACAGTTTTTCGGTACTCGCACGGATTCTACCTTTTCGCGGTACTTGCCGGGATTCTACCATTTTCTGATACTGACACTGATTCTACCATTTTCGGCACTCGATCGGACAGTTTTTCGTTACTCGCACGAATTCAACCCTTTCGCGGGTACTAGCCCGGATTGTACCATTTCCTTGTACAGACACTGATTATACCATTTTTCGGTATTCGTCCGGACAGTTTTTCGGTACTCGCACGGATTCTACCTTTTCGCGGTACTAGCCCGGATTCTACCATTTTCTGGAACTGACACTGATTCTACCATTTTTCGGCACTCGATCGGACAGTTTTTCGTTACTCGCACGAATTCTACCGTTTCGCGGTACTAGCCCGGATTCTACCATTTTTTTGTACTGACACTGATTATACCATTTTACGGTATTCGTCCGGACAGTTTTTCCGTACTCGCATGGATTCTACCTTTTCGCGGTACTAGCCCGGATTGTACCATTTTCTTGTACTGACACTGATTATACCATTTTTCGGTATTCGTCCGGACAGTTTTTCGGTACTCGCACGGATTCTACCTTTTCGCGGTACTAGCCCGGATTCTACCATTTTCTGGAACTGACACTGATTCTACCATTTTTCGGCACTGGATCGGACAGTTTTTCGTTACTCGCACGAATTCTACCCTTTCGCGGGTACTAGCCCGGATTCTACCATTTTCTTGTACTGACACTGATTATACCATTTTTCGGTATTCATCCGGACAGTTTTTCGGTACTCGCACGGATTCTACCTTATCGCGGGTACTTGCCGGGATTCTAACATTTTCTGGTACTGACACTGATTCTACCATTTTTCGGCACTCGATCGGACCGTTTTTCGTTACTCGCACGAATTCAACCCTTTCGCGGTACTAGCCCGGATTGTACCATTTCCTTGTACAGACACTGATTATACCATGTTTCGGTATTCGCCCGGACAGTTTTTCGGTACTCGCACGGATTCTACCTTTTCGCGGTACTTGCCCGGATTCTACAATTTTCTGGTACTGACACTGATTATACCTTTTTTCGGTAGTCGTCCGGACAGTTTTTCCGTACTCGCATGGATTCTACCTTTTCGCGGTATTAGCCCGGATTGTACCATTTTCTTGTACTGACACTAATTATACCATTTTTCGGTATTCGTCCGGACCGTTTTTCGGTACTCGCACGGATTCTACCTTATCGCGGGTACTTGCCGGGATTCTAACATTTTCTGGTACTGACACTGATTCTACCATTTTTCGGCACTCGATCGGACAGTTTTTCGTTACTCGCAAGAATTCTACCCTTTCGCGGGTACTAGCCCGGATTTTACCATTTGCTTGTACTGACACTGATTATACCATTTTTCGGTATTCGTCCGGACCGTTTTTCGGTACTCGCACGGATTCTACCTTTTCGTGGTACTAGCCCGGATTCTACCATTTTCTGGAACTGACACTGATTCTACCATTTTTCGGTATTAGTCCGGACCGTTTTTCGGTACTCGCACGGATTCTACCTTTTCGCGGTACTAGCCCGGATTCTACCATTTTCTGGAACTGACATTGATTCTACCATTTTTCTGCACTGGATCGGACAGTTTTTCGTTACTCGCACGAATTCTACCCTTTCGCGGTACTAGCCCGGATTCTACCATTTTCTTGTACTGACACTGATTATACCATTTTTCGGTATTCGTCCGGACAGTTTTTCGGTACTCGCACGGATTCTACCTTTTCGCGGGTACTAGCCCGGATTCTACCATTTTCTGGAACTGACACTGATTCTACCATTTTTCGGCACTGGATCGGACAGTTTTTCGTTACTCGCACGAATTCTACCCTTTCGCGGTACTAGCCCGGATTCTACCATTTTCTTGTACTGACACTGATTATACCATTTTTCGGTATTCGTCCGGACAGTTTTTCGGTACTCGCATGGATTCTACCTTTTCGCGGGTACTAGCCCGGATTCTACCATTTTCTGGAACTGACACTGATTCTACCATTTTCTTGTACTGACACTGATTATACCATTTTTCGGTATTCGTCCGGACAGTTTTTCGGTACTCGCACGGATTCTACCTTTTCGCGATACTAGCCCGAATTCTACCATTTTCTGGAACTGACACTGATTCTACCATTTTTCGGCACTCGATCGGACAGTTTTTCGGTACTCGCACGGATTCTACCTTTTCGCGGTACTAGCCCGGATTCTACCATTTTCTGGAACTGACACTGATTCTACCATTTTTCGGCACTCGATCGGACAGTTTTTCGTTACTCGCACGAATTCTACCCTTTCGCGGTACTAGCCCGGATTCTACCATTTTCTTGTACTGACACTGATTATACCATTTTTCGGTATTCGTCCGGACAGTTTTTCGGTACTCGCACGGATTCTACCTTTTCGCGATACTAGCCCGGATTCTACCATTTTCTGGAACTGACACTAATTCTACCATTATTCGGCACTCGATCGGACAGTTTTTCGTTACTCGCACAAATTCAACCCTTTCGCGGTACTAGCCCGGATTGTACCATTTCCTTGTACAGACACTGATTACACCATGTTTCGGTATTCGCCCGGACAGTTTTTCGGTACTCGCACGGATTCTACCTTTTCGCGGTACTTGCCCGGATTCTACCATTTTCTGGTACTGACACTGATTATACCTTTTTTCGGTAGTCGTCCGGACAGTTTTTCCGTACTCGCATAGATTCTACCTTTTCGCGGTATTAGCCCGGATTGTACCATTTTCTTGTACTGACACTGATTATACCATTTTTCGGTATTCGTCCGGACCGTTTTTCGGTACTCGCACGGATTCTACCTTTTCGTGGGTACTAGCCCGGATTCTACCATTTTCTGGAACTGACACTGATTCTACCATTTTTCGGCACTGGATCGGACAGTTTTTCGTTACTCGCACGAATTCTACCCTTTCGCGGTACTAGCCCGGATTCTACCATTTTCTTGTACTGACACTGATTATACCATTTTTCGGTATTCGTCGCGGACAGTTTTTCCGTACTCGCACGGATTCTACCTTTTCGCGGTACTAGCCCGGATTCTACCATTTTCTGGAACTGACACTGATTCTACCATTTTTCGGCACTCGATCGGACAGTTTTTCGTTACTCGCACGAATTCTACCCTTTCGCGGGGGTACTAGCTCGGATTCTACCATTTTCTTTGTACTGACACTGATTATACCATTTTTCGGTATTCGTCCGGACAGTTTTTCGGTACTCGCACGGATTCTACCTTTTCGCGATACTAGCCCGGATTCTACCATTTTCTGGAACTGACACTAATTCTACCATTATTCGGCACTCGATCGGACAGTTTTTCGTTACTCGCACGAATTCTACCCTTTCGCGGGTACTAGCCCGGATTCTACCATTTTCTTGTACAGACACTGATTATACCATTTTTCGGTATTCGTCCGGACCGTTTTTTCGGTACTCGCACGGATTCTACCTTTTCGCGGGTACTTGCCCGGATTCTACCATTTTCTGGTACTGACACTGATTATACCATTTTTCGGTATTCGTCCAGACAATTTTTTCGGTACTCGCACGGATTCTACCTTTTCGCGGTACTTGCCGGGATTCTACCATTTTCTGGTACTGGCACTGATTCTACCATTTTTCGGCACTCGATCGGACAGTTTTTCGTTACTAGTACGAATTCTACCTTTCGCTGTACTAGCCCGGGTTCTACCATTTTCTTGTACTGACACTGATTATACCGTTTTTCGGTATTTGTCCGGACAGTTTTTCGGTACTCGCACGGATTCTACCTTTTCGCAGGTACTTGCCGGGATTCTACCATTTTCTGGTACTGACACTAATTCTACCATTTTTCGGCACTCGATCGGACAGTTTTTCGTTACTCGCACGACTTCAACCCTTTCGCGGTACTAGGCTTGATTCTACCATTTTCTGGTACTGACACTGATTATACCATTTTTCGGTATTCGTCCGGACAGTTTTTCGATACCCGCATGGATTCTATCTATTCGCGGTCCTTGCCCTGATTCTACCATTTTCTGGTACTGAAACTGATTATACCATTTTTCGGTATTCGTCCGGACAAGTTTTCCGTACTCGCATGGATTCTACCTTTCGCGGTACTAGCCCGGATGGAACCATTTTCTTGTACTGACACTGATTATACCATTTTTCGGTATTCGTCCGGACAGTTTTTCGGTACTTGCACGGATTCTACCTTTTCGCGGTACTTGCCCGGATTCTACCATTTTCTGGAACTGACACTAATTCTACCATTATTCGGCACTCGATCGGACAGTTTTTCGTTACTCGCACGAATTCTACCCTTTCGCGGGTACTAGCCCGGATTCTACCATTTTCTGGTACTGACACTGATTATACCATTTTTCGGTATTCGTCCGGACAGTTTTTCGGTACTCGCACGGATTCTACCTTTTCGCGGGTACTTGCCCGGATTCTACCATTTTCTGGAACTGACGCTAATTCTACCATTATTCGGCACTCGATCGAACAGTTTTTCGTTACTCGCACGAATTCTACACTTTTGCTGGTACTAGCCCGGATTCTACCATTTTCTTGTACTGACACTGATTATACCATTTTTCGGTATTCGTCCGGACAGTTTTTCGGTACTCGCACGGATTCTATCTTTTCGCGGTACTTGCCCTGATTCTACCATTTTCTGGTACTACAACTGATTATACCATTTTTCGGTATTCGTCCGGACAAGTTTTCCGTACTCGCATGGATTCTACCTTTTCGCGGTACTAGCCCGGATTGAACCATTTTCTTGTACTGACACTGATTATACCATTTTTCGGTATTCGTCCGGACAGTTTTTCGGTACTCGCACGGATTCTACCTTTTCGCGGTACTAGCCCGGATTCTACCATTTTCTGGATCTGACACTGATTCTACCATTTTTCGGCACTCGATCGGACAGTTTTTCGTTACTCGCACGAATTCTACCCTTTCGCGGTACTAGCCCGGATTCTACCATTTTCTGGTACTGACACTGATTATACCATTTTTCGGTATTCGTCGCCGGACAGTTTTTCGGTACTCGCACGGATTCTACCTTTTCGCGGTACTTGCCCGGATTCTACCATTTTCTGGAACTGACGCTAATTCTACCATTATTCGGCACTCGATCGAACAGTTTTTCGTTACTCGCACGAATTCTACCCTTTTGCGGTACTAGCCCGGATTCTACCATTTTCTTGTACTGACACTGATTATACCATTTTTCGGTATTCGTCCGGACAGTTTTTCGGTACTCGCACGGATTCTATCTTTTCGCGGTACTTGCCCTGATTCTACCATTTTCTGGTACTGCAACTGATTATACCATTTTTCGGTATTCGTCCGGACAAGTTTTCCGTACTCGCATGGATTCTACCTTTTCGCGGTACTAGCCCGGATTGAACCATTTTCTTGTACTGACACTGATTATACCATTTTTCGGTATTCGTCCGGACAGTTTTTCGGTACTCGCACGGATTCTACCTTTTCGCGGTACTAGCCCGGATTCTACATTTTCTGGATCTGACACTGATTCTACCATTTTTCGGCACTCGATCGGACAGTTTTTCGTTACTCGCACGAATTCTACCCTTTCGCTGTACTAGCCCGGATTCTACCATTTTCTTGTACTGACACTGATTATACCATTTTTCGGTATTCGTCCGGACAGTTTTTCGGTACTCGCATGGATTCTACCTTTTCGCGGTACTTGCCCGAATTCTACCATTTTCTGGAACTGACAGTAATTCTACCATTATTCGGCACTCGATCGAACAGTTTTTCGTTACTCGCACGAATTCTACCCTTTCGCGGTACTAGCCCGGATTCTACCATTTTCTTGTACTGACACTGATTATACCATTTTTCGGTATTCTTCCGGACAGTTTTTCGGTACTCGCACGGATTCTACCTTTTCGCGGTACTAGCCCGGATTCTACCATTTTCTGTAACTGACACTGATTCTACCATTTTTCGGCACTCGATCGGACAGTTTTTCGTTACTCGCACGAATTCTACCCTTTCGCGGTACTAGCCCGGATACTACCATTTTCTTGTACTGACACTGATTATACCATTTTTCGGTATTCGTCCGGACAGTTTTTCGGTACTCGCACGGATTCTACCTTTTCGCGGTACTTGCCCGGATTCTACCATTTTCTGGAACTGACACTAATTCTACCATTATTCGGCACTCGATCGGACAGTTTTTCGTTACTCGCACGAATTCTACCCTTTCGCGCTACTAGCCCGGATTCTACCATTTTCTTGTACTGACACTGATTATACCATTTTTCGGTATTCGTCCGGACAGTTTTTCGGTACTCGCACGGATTCTACCTTTTCGCGGGTACTTGCCATGATTCTACCATTTTCTGGTACTGACACTGATTCTATCATTTTTCGGCACTCGATCAGACAATTTTTCGTTACTCGCACGAATTCCACCCTTTCGCGGTACTAGCCCGGGTTCTACCATTTTCTGCTACTGACACTGATTATACCATTTGTCGGTATTCGTCCGGACAGTTTTTCGGTACTCGCACGGATTCTACCTTTTCGCGGTACTTGCCCGGATTCTACCATTTTCTGGTACTGGCACTGATTCTACCATTTTTCGGCACTCGATCGGACAGTTTTTTCGTTACTCGCACGAATTCTACCCTTTCGCGGTACTAGCCCGGATTCTACCATTTTCTTGTACGGACACTCATTATACCATTTTTCGATATTCGTGCCGGACAGTTTTTCGGTACTCGCACGGATTCTACCTTTTCGCGGTACTTGCCCGGATTCTACCATTTTCTGGTACTGGCACTGATTCTACCATTTTTCGGCACTCGATCGGACAGTTTTTCGTTACTCGCACGAATTCTACCCTTTCGCGGTACTAGCCCGGATTCTACCATTTTCTTGTACTGACACTGA